>MU123990.1:0-35097 GCA_014904935.1 Melanogaster broomeanus
GATTTGTTTTGCAGATATTTCAGGCCTACAAATTTACCCTGTGCAAATTAAATTGCCATGGGTGCAGAGTTCATAAGTATTTAAAATATGGTTAGAATCTGAAACAAATATTATTGATTTTTTGAACATAGTTAAAATATTCATGAACTCTGCATCCATAACAGTTTAATTTGCACAGGGTAAATTTGTGGACCTGAAATATCCACAAAACAAATTTGACCTTGTCTCAGGTGTTATGTGCTGTTGAGACTTGGTAGTTGAGCAAGCTTCCATCAATAGATGAGCTAAGCTGTATGAGTACTGTGGCCCCTATGGATAGGTACCACCCCCTAAACTATAGGTATATAGATGGGTAAACTAGTATAGGAGAATAACACTTCCTGCTCCTACATTTTGAGTGATCCCTCAGTTCTGTATCTGAGTCCTCAGCACTATTACTTATCAGCCTGTGCCTCACTCCTCACTGTGTGACACACATCAAGATTCATATATCTCAATATTCTCAACAGGTTATGAGCCCACTCAGCACAATTAACCTACAATCAAGACTCCAATCATACACACATATTCAACATGTCTCACAGAAGACAAAACCAAAGGGACAATCACTACAATGGTCATGAATCCCATTATAACAGTCCTAGCCACCCTAGACATCACCAAGACCAGGATGATAGTCATAAGAGCAGGCAGGATAGGAGGCAGGATAGGGGTCAGGCCCCCAGCAATGCTGCAGGAGGAGCACCTAGACCTGTAGGAAGCAATACAGTTTCTCCTACAAACCCTACCATAACTCCAGCACTCCAGAGTCCAGATTGCTCCACCATTCCTAGGGGTTACATCATCCTACAAGGTTGATAAACTCCAGGAGAGAAGTGGACAGCAAGGAGAACATGAGTCAGGCCTCTAGCATCAATGCAAGAGGAGGAACTGTTACAACCTATCATAGATGATGGTCCATACACATAAATAGGCATCAAGCCAGTCGCTAACCCTATGATCCGGGGAGCCATCACCCGATGTACATCTTTAGGGATGATACAAGTGAATTAGACTGTGTTAAGTCCGGTTCCTCCAGAGTTATCGGAGTAGCGGAGATGCTAGGAGTATACGCGAAGGGGGTGAAATGGACGTTGGCTTCAACTCATGTGTTGTGCCCTTGCTGCGAGTTCTTGTCCAAGTATTTGTCGGAGAAGCGGAGCATCGGAGATGATCAGGAGTTGGGTCAGAGTGACGACAAGAAGTCTTGCTTCAAGTGTTGAGCAGAGGAAGATTAAGGAGTTGGATTTAGGAAGGATCAGACTGAGTTGAACAGGAGGAAACTAAGTTGATATTTGAACTGCAGAACACGAAGTACATGTCAAGCTTTTAAACTACAACGGAGAATAACCAATAAAGGAAAAGTGACAAGTAAACACGAAGGTATCCGGAGAGTTGGAGTTACCATAATTAGGAAGAGGGAGTCAGAATCAGTCAGGAGGAGTCGAAGGGAGTCATAGGGAGTCAGAGGGTGTCAATACTGACAAAATATGACATCCCTGGAACTCTATCTCCGGTCGCCCTACCCGGTCGCCCTATCTCCGGTCTTACCCAGCTCAAACCAAACCCGACCGGACTTGATTGGGACATACCCGGTTCTCCGGGTATCTGGAGTACCTGACCTGTCATCTCATGCTTGACATACGTTTGACATTTCCTTTCTTATCCTTTCCATTCCACACGTTTCGAGTTCCTGGTAACTTACTAATTATACAATCACATCTCCACCCATAGAATTTAAGTTCTTTACCTATTCCTTGATCCTCAGTCGTTTCCGCCCTCTTAGGCAGCAGCTGAGGTGAGTTACTTATTATCATTACTGTCTATTACCTATAGCTGATGTACCCCAGTCCTGGGCATCTCTGCCCTTTGCTTAGATTTTGTCAGGTTATGAGCCCCGCTAGTGCACACTAGTGGACAAACTCAGAAACGACTCAACTCTTGTGCATCCCTCAGCGCAATCCCGGCCAAAACCGGATCACGAATCGGACCGTTATCATGACGTCCAACACTATTTCCACTGACACTACCACATGTCCAATTCTTATCGGTCCCTCAAATTTCCAAATCTGGAAACTCCAGATCAATGGAAAACTCCGAAAGGAGAAGGTAGCCGCTGTCGTGCAAGGAACTGATCTACAACCTGTTCCTGGTTCCCACACTGCCATTCCACCTGTCACTGCTTCTCCAGCCACCACAACCACTCCGGCTGTCACTGTCACCCCGGCTTCAACCTCTAGCGCAGTCGCAACAGACAAAGATCTCCGGAAGTGGCAAGAACGTGACGAGAAGGCACATGGAATCATCCAGGAACACATCTCCGATGCACTCCTGCTGAAGACTCAGTCCCATACCACTGCGAAAGACCTCTACGACACTCTCCTTGGAATTCACCAAGAGTCCAATCTCTCCTCTGCCTTCTACATATTCCAACAACTCTTCAGCACCGCTTGGAATGGCACCTCTGCTATCTCCGAGCACATCGGGTCACTCCAGACTTATGAATCCTGGCTCGCCGGAATGAAGTTCACCGTGGATTCCAAACTCCTAGCTTTCATCCTTCTGAACTCCCTGCCAAAAACTCCGGACTGGAACATGTTCACGTCCTCAGTTATCAACACCGTCAAAGATGCGAAACTTACCTTTGACGCGGTCGAAACCTGGATCACTGCAGAAGATGCCCGGCTCCACCCTACTGGACATCCAGACACTGCCCTAAAGGTTTCCAACAAGCCCACTGGAAAATTTACCACTCATCCGGCAAACACTTCTGCCTGGTGTGAACACCACCAGTCCACGACCCATGACAGCACTGACTGTCACGCGTACAACAAGTGGGTAAAGGAGTTGAGAAATGGAGGGTGGAAGAAACCGGACAAAGGGGGAGAAAAGGCGAATGTCATGAACGTTACCCCGGTATCTCTGGCTTCTCCGGACTCCCCCGAATCTGCAAATGTAACTAGGGAAAATGTGTCCAAATCTTTAATGCAGCACGTTCTTGCCTACCTGTCGTTGGAACCAAGCAGCAGTGGGAGAAATGCTCTAATCATTGACTCTGGAGCAACCTCTCACATGGTCCCACACCAGTCATGGTTCTGGACTTACAGCGCACTCCACCCGCCTCATCCAGTCTCTTTCGGGGACAACTCCACTGCTCAGGCAATTGGAATTGGAACAGTCCCCTGATCTCTGTCATATCCGGAAAGAAGTACGAAATCCTCTTGTCAAATGTTCTACTCATCCCAGACTTTCAACTCTCGCTGATTTCTGTGAACCGACTCTCCATCGCCAGACTGTCCACCACATTCCTGGAAAACTCTGGTGTTTGTGTCGTGCACAAGAACTGGGTTCCTGTTCTCATGGGAAATTACCAACAGGGACTGTACCATGCAATTGTCAGTACGGTAGATCAAGCTGAAGCTGCTCATGCAATGGTGAATATAAACCTCCTGCATAAACGCATGGGACACATCTCCATCAACCAGATTCAGCACATGGTGAAGTCCGGACAACTCCGAGGAATTGACACCCTTACCGGGGTTCCGTCCTTCTGTGAGGCATGCACTCTCGGAAAAATGAAGAAGCACCCATTTGATCTCCAGGAAGATACCCATGCGACCCATCCACTGCAGATCATCCACACCGACATTGGAGGCCCTATTACTCCCAGATCTAGGGAGGGACACAGATACTGGATTGTCATCGTCGATGATTTTAGTTGCTTCCCTTGGGTTTACTTCATGAAACACAAGAACGAAGCCATCCAAATCTATAACCAGTGGAAGACGGACATGCACACTTTTCTCCGGACAAATGTGGAACACAAATGGTTCTCAAAGAATTACGTGGAGTTCCTCCAGAGCGATGGAGGCAGTGAATATGTTAACGAATTGTTCCGGGATCAACTCCGGCACGACGAGACTTTCCATGAAACTTCGGCGCCATACACCCCAGAACAAAATGGCCTAGCTGAACGGATGAACCAAACCCTAGCGAGTCTAGCAAACACCATGCTACAAGAGTCGAAACTTCCAAAATCATTTTGGGCTGATGCCATGGCCACTGCCGCACATATCACCACCTGGAGTCCCACTTCCAGACTCAAAGGGAGAAATCCCTATCAGACCATCTTCAACTGGGACGTAGACCCGACCTTTTTCCGCCCCTTTGGCTGTCCGGCATATGCTCTCATGCCAAAGGAACAATGCGGGGGGAAGTTCCAACTGCATGGGAGAAAATGCATCATGATTGGATACACTCCAGGACAACAAGCATACAAACTACTCGACGTAAAAACTCGAACTGTCATCTCCAGTTGACACGTGAAGTTTGATGAAGCTGGAGAGATCTCAAATCTCGAGTCCGCCCCATGGGATGACCTCTCTGTTGAGGGACAGTGGGAGGGTCTACCCCTAAGGCAATTCGGTCCACCGGACAACAACGATGCAGAAGACAAAGATCCTGACCTTCGAGCTCCACACGACCCCGGTCCAGTGGGAGTTCCGGAGATGTTACCACCTGCTGAACCCCTGCAGGATCTTCCGGGTCTTCCGAACCCTACCATTGAGGAACTAGCTGAAAGACTTGAACAGTTAAATCTAAACCCGGCAGTCAATCATGCTCCTGTCCCGGTAGACTTTCCACCGGCAGTTCCACCACCAGCACCTCGCACTCGGTCTCCAGACCGGCCACCAGCTCAGATGATAGCCGGAGTATGCTGGAGTAATCATCAAAGGCAACTGGCAGATCGAAATCAAGACTACCAATACACCCTGGATGACGAAGAAGCGAGAAAGGCAAGGCAACCAGAACAGGACATGCCACCACCTCCAGAGCACACAGAAACTCTGGACATTCCCCAAAATGTCCCCGGAGCCTTCGCAGCATCTGTGGAGGATATCTCTGACTTCATCTTCGCCGGCACTGCTGACTCTGAACCAGACAAAAGCCTTCCACAAACCATCAAGGAGGCCTATGCACTACCTGATGCCGAGTTGTGGAAGTCTACTGTCGAAGAAGAGCTCCTAAGTCTCAATTCCAATCACGTCTATGAAACGGTCCTAATCCTGGAAGGAGTAAAACCCATCACTGATTCACATCCAAACCGGTGTTCCGGATAAAATGCGATCAAGCCGGAAATGTAGAATGGTACAAAGTCCAGATAGTTGCCCGGGGATTCACTCAGAAGGAAGGAATTGACTACCAGGAAGTTTTCACTCCGGTAGCAAATCTCAACTCCGTCCAGACTCTCATCGCTCTAGCTGCAAAGCATGACCTCGAGTTGGATCAAATGGATGTCTCTACCGCTTACCTGAATGGCGAACTGGAAGAAGACCTGTACATGCTCCCACCGGAGGGTGTCCCAATCCAACCGGGCTATTGCTGGAAACTCCAGCATTCACTATATGGCCTAAAGCAAGCCGGACACACCTGGAACAAGACATTAGACAAAAAACTCGGAGAACTCGGCTTTTGTCAAGTCCAGGTCTTCTCCGGCTAAGTCCGGATATAACTCCAGTCAGGGTAGCATAGAGATAACAGGAGTAAGAGTAGACTGATTGAGTTCAACTACTCAGATAGAGAGTTGACTCCTTGCGTGGATTCCAGTCTAAGACAGATAAGTGTAGGGAGAAGTAACTTAGTTGATTTCAGACTGAAGACTACCGGACAAAGTATCTACAACTTAAATACTACAAGGGGACATAGCAATGCGCAGTCCGGTAATCCGGAGACCGGAAGATGAGTAAGGTATTAGTAAGGCGAAGTCAGAAGCGCAGTAATTAGTAAGACAGAACCGGGACAAACAAACATATAGAAAGCCGGACATAAACTAAAAGTCGGAAATAGAATGGACCGATGACAGGTACTGCCATGCTCGAGAATGGAGACTATACCGAAAAGAGACGTGACACAAGTCCGGGACCGGGGATGCGCGAGTGTGGCTGGAGATGCACTAGTATAGCCGGACTTCTGAATAGGGGTCCGGACATGGCCGTGACAGCTTTGTTCGACTGGATGCAGAAACATGTCTCTATGTATTCCGGAAGGAAAATCAATCCTGTTTCCTGGTCGTCTATGTGGACGATCTACTCCTAGCCACGACATCCAGAAAATTCATGGACTCCATAAAGGCGAAACTCTCTGCCAGTTTCAAGATGCGAGATCTCGGAGAAGCTAAATACATTCTCGGGATAGAGATCAACTGTAACTGGTAACTCCGGACCATATCACTCTCCCAGAAGCAGTATTCCCAGACCATACTGGAATGTACCTAGTGTTTGAAAGTCCAGTCCTAGGACTGAAAAAAAGACCAAGGACCAAACTGGACCAGGACCAAATTTGACCACAAACTGGCTGCAATTGGGACCGGTCTTTTTTGGTTTGGTCTTGGTCCTCCACATTTTTCATTTTCACAAGACTGACCAAAGACTGGTTCAGACTGGTTCAGACTGGTCTTCATCAAGACTGGTTCCTTGCAAGAATTGTCAAGTTTTTGTTGCTATGTAGTATCTATAATATACATAATTAATAAATATACCCCTTTATCAATGGCCCATGGCTCAGTGGCTGTCAAATTGAGTGAAATTGGTACATAGTTAATAACATATGATGTTTTTTGTACTTACCAGGTGAGCCCCTACATGCAATGTTGGGGCCATTGGTGAGGTACTGCCATCATGTTTGAGCTCATTGTTGCCATTATCCATTTTACTGTTTGTTATCATTGATGGTGTGTGGTGGTGTACATGTGAGGCATGATTAGTAACACTATGATTAAGAAAATATTAGAAAATGAGAATAATTATGCAACAAAGCATCAAAGATCAGTTCAGACCAGTCCGGACTGGTTCGGTTTTGTCACCCTGCCACAAAGACCGGTTCGCGATGGTTTGGTCTGGTCTTCTTAGATTTGAGGATTTTCAAAGACCGGTCTTGGTCCAGTCTTGCCAAAAATTGCACAAAGACCGAACCGAACTGGACTTTTAAACACTAAACGTACCGGCATGACCACCTGTAAACCAGCTTGGACTCCCATGGCACACAACTCTCAATTGTCCGCTACTGACCCGGACAATGACCAGACTATCCTGGAGATGACCATTGAAGGCAAAAGGGTGTCCTACCTTACCGTCATCGGATCCCTCATGTACTTGATGCTTGGGACACGCCCAGACATCGCATACTCAGTCGGAACACTCAGCCGTTTCAGTGCAAAACCCAAAACAGCGCACTGGGAAGCGGCAAAGCGAGTACTGCGTTACGTCCAAGTGACCAAAGATATGCAACTCTGCTTCGATGGGTCTGGACTCACCATGGACTTGGACTTTCATGGATACTCTGACGCCAGCTGGTCACAAGACCCAGACAACTCACGCTCCATGTCCGGTTTCATCTTCATCAGCAGTCAAGGTGCTATCTCCTGGTCCAGCAAACAGCAGAGCATGGTCGCACTCTCCACGACGGAATCGGAGTATATAGGACTCAGCAATGCCGGCCAACATTTGGCATGGCTCCGGAGTTTCTTCGACGAAGTCGGACATCCTCAGAAAGGTCCAACCACCCTCCATTGTGATAACCAAGCTGCTATCATTCTATGTCATGACCCCCAATTCCGGGCCCGGATGAAACATATTCAATGAAAATACCATTTTATCCGAGACAACCTCATTGGGAAGGGAGAAGCTGATATCCGCTATGTCCCCACCGGAGACATGGTAGCTGATGTCCTAACCAAGCCACTTCAAGTCCAGGACAAGCATTGGTCGTTCTTACGAGCCATGGGATTACGATTGCGCTCGAGTGGGAGTGACAAAATATGACATCCCCGGAACTCTATCTCTGGTCGCCCTACCCGGTCGCCCTATCTCCGGTCACCATACCCGGTCGCCCTATCTCCGGTCTTACCCAGCTCAAACCAAACCTGACCGGACTTGATTGGGACATACCCAGTTCTCCGGGTATCCGAAGTACCTGACCTGTCATCTCATGCTTGACATACGTTTGACATTTCCTTTCTTATCCTTTCCATTCCACACGTTTCGAGTTCCTGGTAACCTACTAATTATACAATCACATCTCCACCCATAGTATTTAAGTTCTTTACCTATTCCTTGATCCTCAGTCGTTTCTGCCCTCTTAGGCAGCGGCTGAGGTGAGTTACTTATTATCATTACTGTCTATTACCTATAGCTGATGTACCCCAGTCCCGGACATCTCTGCCCTTTGCTTAGATTTTGTCAAATACGAGTCAGGAAGAGTCATGAGAAATGTACTAAACCAAAGTAAGATGAAAAGTGACAGGGCTGTCCAGAAGTGTCAAGATGGAATGGAGAAACATAAGCAGAAATGGTAAGCAAGATAGGAGTAGCAATAGGAGATGAATTGGAAGAGTGGAGATGAGGCGAAAGCGCTGTATGAGCTCTGGAGATGGCGCGCATAATATGGGATATGACAGACTGAAGAGCTATGACTCTACAGTGTACCTACTTATACTACACTAGTGGCTATGCCAGAGCCTCCCTAATGTGCTGCATATCTAATAATAAGTAATGCTATGCTGGAATGGAATGTAAGATGAGAAGCGTCCATGATATGCATGTAGTATGGAAGGGAAGCATAAGAATGGAAGTGCACGTAAATAGAATGGAATGGATGTTAGAATTGAATCATTCATAGTCATCACTTGGCATCTCCCAGGTGGCTGAACTTTATTTGTTGTAGCTACTTTTCATATGATACACGCTTGTAACTACCCTGTCCAGTATCACGAATAACTGCTCAATGTTGCGCACCTTTGCTGGATTCGACCTCTGGAGCCCGACTTTTCAACAATGGAAGCATAATGCAAAGGAATAGAAGCATAATGTAAAGGAATGGAAGCATAACGTAAAGGAATGAAAGATGTATCATAAAGTGAAAAGGAAACATGGTGATAAGGAAACGTACTTGTGAATGAAAGTAAAAGGGAGGTTTCATAACTGTCAAGTCCAGGTCTTCTCCAGGTAACTCCAGGTGTAACTCCAGTCAGGGTAGCATAGATAGAGTAGGGTAGACTGCTTTGGATTCAACTACTCAAGGCAGAGAGTTGATCCCTTGTGTAGACTCCAGTCTAGACAGATAGCAGAGAGATAACTTAGTTGATTTCAGACTAAGGACTACCGGACAAAGTATCTACAGTTTAAATACTACAAGGGGTACACAGGAAAGTGCAGTCTGGTAATCCGAAGACTGGGAGATTAGTAACGTATTAGTAATGCAAAGTCAGACACAGTAATATTAGTAAGGCAGGATCGGGACAAGAGAACATATGAAAGCCAGATATGAAATAACAGTCAGAGGTAGAATGGAGTGATGACAGGCACTGCCATGCTCACTAATCAAGATCTATACCAAAACAGGACTGGGGTTGAGTCCAGGGCCGGGAATGCGTGAGTGTGGCTGGAGATGAGTAGATGTGGCCGGAGATTATCACTGGTGTGAAATTGGCACCAGACTCCACAACAAGGGGTGTGGAATATAAGGAATGGTGCCAGAGGGATCTCATTGCAAAGACATTGATCCTCACCAACATTGCTGATGAACAAACAGTTCATGTTGCAGAGGCTGTTGCAAGGCCTGAAATGTAGCTCAGTGTCAAGTCTGGATCTTCTCTGGGTAACTCTGGATATAACTCCAGTCAGGGTAGCATAGATGGAGTTAGGGAATGTCACAGGTTTGGGTAACCCGTGCGGGTCTCGGGTACGGGTACCTCATGGGTACGGGTGGGGGTCAGGATTTCGTGACCCGCACAAAACCCGTACCCGTGGGGGTACCCGTGGCCTGATTTAGGCTTTCATGGTGGTGACAACACCATTTATAATATACCATTTATAATATTTTGCCGGCTTGTGCAAGCGCATCGCCGAGTCCAGCATGCTGCATCAATACCACGACAGTTTTCGTCTCCCAAGTCGCCATTGCACACACACGCTGGGCTACTCATGGACCTCCTTCAACCATCAACTGCCACCCCCATCGCTCTGGCCCGAGCGACGAGTTCATTGTCGTCCACAATGGTATCATCACCAATTACGCTGAAATCAAACAAGTGTTGCAGAATCATGGCTACTACAAGTTCGAGAGCGACACTGACACCGAGACCATAGCCATTCTTGCGAAATACTCCCAACCTGATAAGTGTATCACATTCACCACCCTTATCAAGACCATCTTGAAAGAACTTGAAGGCTCCTTTGCTTTCGTCTTCAAGTCCGTTCACTACCCTAACGAGATTGTCGCCGCCCGCCGGGGTTCGCCTCTCTTGATTGGTGTCAAGACTGACAAGAAGCTCAAAGTCGACTTTGTTGACGTTGAATTCGCCGGCATGGAAGCTGACACTAAGGCCATTGAGAGTCGTGAGTGGAATGTGCTGACATGTCGCTCAATGCTAACTAGTTCTATAGTTGTGCCACCTATGTCTCCTACTTCCCGGCTGGCTCCACCCTCCTTGAACCCCAAGATCTCTCGCAGACAATCCCGCAACTTTATGTCTGAGGATGGTGTACCCCAACCAATTGAATTCTTTATCACATCAGATGCTGCCGCTATCGTTGAGCACACTAAACGTGTCCTCTACCTTGAAGATGATGACATTGCGCACATCACTGAAGGGTCAACTTCATATCCACCACCTCCGCGCAACGAATGAGGCCAGCCCGACACTTCTGCCACTCGTGGCATCGAGACCCTGGAACTTTCCCCATGGCCTCGCAAACCATCCCGTCGCCTCATGGACCCCACCACTTCAGTAATGGCCCTGTCACGTCGACGTACCTACCCCTCCCCTATCACAAGCCGCCAACTGTAGTTTAGTAACATGTAATAAAACATATGTATATTTTGTATTGGTACCCGTGTGTCTACCCACTACGGGTATGTACCCGTACCTCACCCGCACTGACCCGCGCCAAAACCCGTACCTGCGCGAACGGGTACTGACCTGTGACGGGTACGGGTGCGGGTATGACCACTGATACCCCAGGGTATACCCGTGCCATTCCCTAGATGGAGTAAAGTAGACTGATTGGATTCAACTACTCAGAGGGAGAGTTGATCCCTTGCATAGGTTCCAGTCTAAGACAGAAAGAGGAGAAGTAACTTAGTTGATTTCAGACTAGAGACTACTGGACAGATTATCTACAGTTTCAATACTAATGGGGAACATAGCAAAGCGCAGTCTGGTAATCCGGAGACTGGAAGATTAGTAAGACATTAGTAAGGCAAGAGTCAGGGTGCAGTAAGCTGACAAAGACAAGACTGGGACAAGGAGTACATATAGAAGTCAGATATGAAGTATGAATCAGGGACAGAATGGAGCGGTGTGGCAAACACTGCCATGCTCACTAATCAAAACTATACCCAAATGAGTTCTAGGTTGAGTCCGGGGCCGGGGATGTGAGGGTGTGGCCGGAGATGGGTGAGTGTGGCTGGACTCAGGAATAGGGGTCCGGACATGGATGTGACACTCAGCCTTCATACAGTCCAGGAGACTAAAGGCCAGCAATCCATCACAAGCACCAAGAAGCTATTCTACTCTCACCAAGCTGGAGAAGGAGCAGATATCATTGCCCATATCAATGAACTGAAGCATCTCCAGAACTTACTCCATGAAATGGGAGAGGTTATCTCAGAGAGAGAGTTTCAATCAGTACTCATCTCCTCTCTACCCAACTGCTTGGACAACTTTACCTCTGGATATATGAGTTCAAGAAATAGGACCAAAGTGATCCCGTGTCAAGTCCAGGTCTTCCCTGGCTAAGTCTGGGTATAACTCCAGTTGGGGTAGCATAGATAGAGTAAGGTAGACTGCTTTGGATTCAACTACTCGAGGCGGAGAGTTGATCCCTTGCATAGACTCCAGTCTAGACAGATAGTAGAGAAGTAACTAAGTTGATTTCAGACTAGAGACTACCAGACAGATTATCTACAGTTTAAATACTAATGGGGAACATAGAAAAGTGCAGTCCAGTAATCCGGAGACCGGAAGATTAGTAAGTATTAGTAAGACAGAATGAAGGCGCAGTAAGCTGACAAAGATAAGACCGGGACAAGAGTACATACAGAAGCTAGATATGAAATGTGAATTAGGGACAGAATGGAGTGATGTGGCAGACACTGCCATGCTCACTAAGCAAGACTATACTGAAACAGGACTAGTGATTAAAAGTCCAGTTCGGTCCGGTTTTTTTCCGTTTTTGGCCGCAACTGGACTTAAACTGATTTTTCAGTTCTTCAATTAATTTGAACTGAAACTGAAACTGAAAAAAACTGAAAATAAACTGATTTTTTCAGTTGCAACTTTTAATTTATACCGTTAATTGGTAAATCCATGGAGTATATTTCAACATCTATACAATATACAGTCAATGTTACACCAATTTGATTAACATACCTCAGTAATAGTCATTATAACCTCAATAAGTTGTCAAAACTCCAAATAAATCAGGAAAAATCAGGAGAAATAGAGGTAAATAGGGGGTGAATTCCCTAATTAGGTGGTGGCTGTGTATATCAGTTGCAACCAGTTGCAACTGGTTTTTTTTCTATCAAATACGGCAACTTCTTTTCAGTCTTTTTGTCAAATCCAAGGCAACTGAAACTGAAATATCAGTTCAAATCAGTTGCGGTTCAGTCCAGTTTCAGTCTTTTAAAAGTTCGGCAACTGAACTTTTAATCACTAAACAGGACTGGGGTTGAGTCCAGGGCTGGGCATGCATGAGTGAGGCAGGAGATGCACAAGTGAGGCCAGACTCAGGAATAGGGTCCAGACATGGATATGACAGTATCCCCCTCTTAGGGTCGAATCCTTGAGGCCATGTGAGGACAATGCTGAGTTTGAAAATTGGCCTTGTCTAAGAAAAAAGGGTTTGACAGGGTTTTCTTTCAACCCAATCATACTCTGCTGCAAAAAATGTCTTCTGCTTCAAAATCTATTACTCCTGCTCCTTCTATGCCCAGCATGGACTGGGCTCGTTTGAAGACACCCGAGCTTGACTTGGATATTGAAGATAACAATGAGACTGTGATGGCCAAAGCCAAGGAACATCACCAGCACAAAGTCGAGACGAAACACCATGAAGATGAAGAGTGCCATCTCTGGGAAGGGGTAGAAAAACATTGCCAGGAGGAGGAAGAACAACATCACTGGGAAGAGGTGGAGAGGCGTCAGTGAGAAGAGGAGGAGGCTGAGCTGAGGAAATGAGAAGAGGAGCAGAGGGAGCGCAAGGAAGTGCAGAGAAAGGCCGCTGAGGCCAACAAGAAGAGGCAGAGGGAGGAGATTGAAGCTGGGCCTAGTGTTGCCCATGTACCGGGAATGTGGTGAGTATGCTGAAATTTCTTATTTCTAGACATATTGATTTCCCAGCAGCTGTCTTTGCTACACCTGGGCTGGAGTCCTGTGCAAGTTTACCAATGATGGAAACAAGAGGCAGACCACATGTGACTGCTGTGTGGCACAAAGGGAGAAGTGCAAGTGGCCAGAGATGCATGTGCCCAGGGCCAGAAAAGGGAAGGGTAAGGCCAAAGAAGTCCCAATGTCACCATGTCAAAGTGAGAAGAAAAAATGAGTATGCAAGGCGAAGATGCAAGATTACAACCAGGTTGAAGTTGTCGGCGAGAAGAAGTCCAGTGCCAGCCTGTCCCAGCTGTCACTGGACAGCTGGTTTCACGATCAAGGAGATGAGCAACCGGATGGGGGAGTTGGCACAGGCACACAGGGAGTCAACACAGGTGCACAGGGAGTCAACACAGGTGTCAAGGAAGGCTAGAAAAGGCCTTGGAGGCCTTTGTGGATGAGGCTGCCATTTGTGGCACACCAGAGGAATCCACTGACGAGTTGACAGAGGAAGAGGCAAACAAAGGGGAGATTGAGGAGGAGTTGGCCGGGCTCCAGGAGGATGAGGTGGAGAACCCAATGTCTCCAAAAGTAGGTTACAAGAACGTCCGGTGGTAGATAGTCTCCGCATGTAAGTGTAGATAGAAATGTGACAGGTGGACAAATGAAACACAAGGCTGATTACTGGAGGCTGGTCACAAAGGGTTTGAGCAGGGGGTGAAAACTGGCCGGAGATGCAGGGGTTTAACCCAGGTGTAGCTGCTATCCCCCTCTTTGGGGTAGACGTCCCATTGTCTAATGGGTGCGTCGGGCTGAGCAATGGGTGTACAGGGGCAGGAATCAGTGAACAGATTTTGGACCAGATTCATGTCATCCAAGACAATAAATGACTGTGTTGTGTGTTATTAGATGAATAAATATGTCTCCTCTATTTGCTGAATTCTCATGTGTATGTGTTGTATTGGAGAGCACAAAGCTCGATCTGTGTATGTATGTTATTTTTGTCCCCTTGTTTTCCTCGAATTGCAATATCATGTCTATTTTAAAACTGGCAGCGCAAGAATAGATCAGGGATTTATTTCGTTTATATGTTTGTGGATTACAAATTCACGGCCTATGTGTTCAAATGAGTCGAATTTTTTAACAAGGATTGAGCCCAGGGTGTACCCCAAGGCATTTTGAAAGCCCTATGGGGTTCAGATGTGGCAGATTGTATGTTGTGGTATATCTGATGTCTGTGAAAGGCCAGGGTTTTGTTGTATTATTGTGTGTTGTTGTGTTCTATTTCATTTGTTGTCCCATTTGTTTGTCTGTTTATTGGTACTAACTTCTATTTTATTCTAGGCAAATTTTTTTTCAACCGGATTGCAATTTTAAAATGGGTTGGTTTAGTGATATCCCCAGGTTGTATGATTCTCCTGCATGCAAAACCCAAATGAAATTGGTCATAAGGTTTGTGACCTCACTTGGGGACTGGAAAAACGGGGGATTGAGAATGTCTTTCCTGATTTTTTTTCTTTGTGGTGGTCACAAAGGGCCGTCATATCATTCAGGAGGTGAGAAGATGGGGATTGGCAAGGAGTTGCCTTAGTGGGTGACCCAGAGGGTCCACGCAGAGTGCGAAAGCTTGCAGGGTATTCAACTAGGATGAAAAACAATGGGGTTCAAAGGGAGTTTGGGGATCAGGGAGTGATCCATTGAGAATTTGTGGAGCAAACTCTTTGAAGTAGCACGGGCCAGAGTCAATGCATGTCAACTGTTGCAGAGGCCGGAAAATTGCTCCAATTTGGAGTTCCTGACTTTCTGTGTATCAGATACTGGGTCAGAAGGCCCTCGTTGGCAAGACCAAGACCCCCCCAAAATGAGTTTGATATTTCTTTTAACCACTTGTTTACAAAATGCCCAGAGTTGCCACAGAACAGGCACAGGTTATTGTCATGATGATGTTGGTGGTTCAGCCAGGGTGGGATCATTTAAGTCCAGTTTGGAAACATCAGAACTGGACTGGTCAGGAGAGGGTTTGTTGAACAAAGTGCTGCTATAGGAACGGTTGCTGGGGTCTGGGGGGGCAGAGTACTGGTGGCACGCTGAGTTTTCTTCTTTGCACTCCCAGTAAGGAGTGTCAATATCTTGCTAGGTGACGAAGGTCACCTAGTGTTCAGGTTTGCCTATACGGCAGATTTCATCTTTGATGTGGTCTGGAAGTCCAGAGTAGAAATGGTAGCACAGTGCTCCATCTCCATAGTCCCAGACTTGGGATGCGATCTGGTTGAAATCGACAATGTACTTGTTAATACACTGGTTGTCCATCATCTGAAGGGTGTCGAGTTGGGTCTCTGCATCAGTGATGGGGTTGTGAGGTCTGAAAGTGGATTGAAGCTTGAGGATAAAATCATGACAGGAATTCATCCAGAGGGGTTGATCATCTGGGTCATCTGGTGCGAATAAGTCCAGCTCAAACCACTGGAGGGCCATGCCTTTCAGATAGGACTGAGCAAAGGTAACTTTTGCCCAGTCGGTTTGGAAGGCATGAGGCCGGTCTTGGAAATTTAACTCGCAATGGACTAGGAAAGTCTGGAGATCTTTGGGGTTGGTACCATCAAAGGTGTCAGGCTCCCTGACCTTTGTCCTGGGAGAGGGTGAAGAGTCAGTACGATGGGAAACCTGAGCCAGAGGTAGTGTTTCAAAGTCCAGTCCAGTCCAGTCTTTTGACCACTTTTGTGGCAACTGGACCACAACCAGTTTTTTTTCATCCCAAATCTGAGGCAACTGGACTGCAACTGCTGGCAACTGGTTGCCATTCATCAGCTATGAAAATTGAACCAGTTGCAACTGGTTTTTTGAAAAGACTGGTGTACTAAATAATTATTGTATTAAATTATGAAAAGAGTGCATTTCAGGAATTTCTCATCATGCACGGCATAGGGGTGTGTCAATAATAGGTAATTTCAACTCAAAAATGTACAACAAATGTATATTTTCTTTGTTTTTTCATATAAATATAGTAAATTAGCATGAAAAATTGACATCATGCACTCTGATGTGTCATTGAAATGTGAAAAAACCAACTATTGGAACATGACAACCAGTCCTGCATGCAACCAGTTGCAACTAGTCTTTTGTTTTTCTAAAATTCAAGGCAACCTGCAACTGCAGTCCAGTTGCCAGTCTTTTTTCCACTCTTTAACTGGACTTTGAAACACTAGCCAGATGATCAATAGCCTGAGCAAGGTTATGGAATGTGGTGAGACCAGGTCTAGTTCTTCATCATCATCATTTCCCAAGCTATCTCCAGAGTTATTATCTCTGGGTTCACTGTTGTCAGGGTTTAGGATGATGAGGGAAGACAGGGGGTTGGGATCCCTGGTTTGGGAGTGCTGATTGGGAAGGGCATGACATGGGGGTGACAGGAGTGAGGGGAGAAGACCTTCTTGTGAAGCTTCTGAAGGTGGTAGGGGTTACCGGGGTGCATCTCATGCTAGCCAGGATTTGTAGTGCGGCTTGACGATGTGAGTCAGATGCTGAGGTGGATGCCTCGGCAGGTTGGGACGAGAATGGGGGTTCATAATGATGATAGACAAAAGGAGTCAAGATGAACAAGGATTTCTGACAGAAGAATGAATGAACTGTGTGAGCCTACACAAGAGGGAGTCTGAAATACTGTCAAGTCTGGATCTTCTCCAGGTAACTCCGGGTATAACTCCAGCCGGGGTAGCATAGAGTGTAGAGGAGTAGAGGTAGACTGATTGGATTCAACTACTTAGAGGGAGAGTTGATCCCTTGCATAGGTTCCAGTCTAAGACAGAAAGAATAGGGAGAAGTAACTATGTTGATTTCAGACTAGAGACTACTGGACAGATTATCTACAGTCTAAATACTAATGGGGAACATAGCAAAGCGTAGTCCAGTAATCCGGAGACCAGAAGATTAGTAAGTATTAGTAAGACAGAATGAAGGCGCAGTAAGCTGACAAAGATAAGACCGGGACAAGAGTACATACAGAAGCTGGATATGAAATGTGAATCAGGGACAGAATGGAGCGATGTGGCAGACACTGCCATGCTCACTAGGCAAGACTATACCGAAACAGGACTGGGGTTGAGTCCAGGGCTGGGCATGCATGAGTGAGGCTGGAGATGCACAAGTGAGGCCAGACTCGGGAATAGGGGTCCGGACATGGATATGACAACGATCATGCATGCTCCCTTGGACAACACATCAAACTCCCTGAGCCTCCTCACATGCAACCACAATGAGCCCATGCAATACAACATGGCCACCACCTGCAAGATCACAGGGAACAGGAAGGGTGAGAGGATGATGAATGAAGGTATGTGTGTTAAGTCCAGTTCCTCTGGGGTTATCGGAGAAGCGGAGTAGAAAGGAGTATATGTGAACGGGGCGAAATGGATGTTGGCTTCAACTTATGTGTTGTGCCCTTGCCATGAGTTCTTGTCCAAGTATTTATGGAGGGGCAGAGCAATGGAGGAGATACGGAGTTGGGTTCAGAGTGATGACAAGAAGACTTGCTTCAAGTGTTGAGCGAGGAGAGCAAGGAGTTGGTCAGAGGAGATTCAGGACAAGTTTGATATGAGGAGACTAAGATGCACTTCAGGTTACCCCCAGACATAGGCTCTTAGCCTATATTCTGCCTACTAAAAATATAGGCTAAGAGCCTATTGTGCCAAGGGGCATCCCCAAGGTAAAAAATGAATTTTCAGGATGTGTGGGAGAGTGTATTTTGGGTGTTTTGGAAAAGTGTGGGTGTCACATGGGATGCCCAAGGTGACAGGTTGGGATGCCCAAATATTTTGGGACACCCAGGGATAGTTTGGATTTCCCATTGACTTTGGACGACCTATGGAGGTGTCAGGGGTCCTAGTTTGGGACTTCCAAAAAATCCCACAAAAATTAAAAATTAAAAAGTTCAGCAAGCTGCAATGTTGCTTGGAGTCCCTGCTGAAGAACTAGGTAAATCATTAACCTACAAAACAAGCTACATATCCATCCCAGGCCTCAGTGACTCACCAATACCCATGAAATCAACACCAGAAGATTACACAGTACAATGGTGAAGTTTTGATTGTGTAGTTTTGAGATTACTGCCTGGCCATTTCACCACCTATGGTGTACAGAATGACTAGGTGGTTGTTATATCTGCTCATGGTGCGTCAAATGACTTGTCAGAATCTTGAATGACTCCCCTACATTAATTAAGGTGATGCTTACAGGAGGAATTGGGATGCCCACAATAGGAGTCTGAGTATGCATTCAGGATATGTAGATGGTGCATTTTGGACAGCCATAGTGGGAGTTTGGGGATGTTCAAAATGATGCCCACAAAGTATATTTGGGACACCCACAGCAGATCTTGGGACATCCAGGGGAGAAGTTTGGGATGCCCACAGTAGCAATTGGGATATCCAGGGTGGGAGTTTGGGATACTCCAGTGGAGGTTTGGGATGCCCACATAATAGCTTTGGGACACCCATGACAGTCTTGGATATCCAAGGAGAAGTTTGGGATGCCCACAGTAGCAATTGGGATACCCAGGGTGGGAGTTTGGGATGCCCCAGTGGAGGTTTGGGATGCCCATATAGTAGCTTTGGGACACCCATGGCAGGTCTTGGGATATCCAAGGAGAAGTTTGGATGCCCACATGGTAAATGTGGGATGCCCACAAGAGCAATTGGGATATCCAGGGTGGAAGTTTGGGATGCCCCAGTGGAGGTTTGGGATGCCCATATAGTAGCTTTGGGACACCCATGGCAGGTCTTAGGATATCCAAGGAAGAAGGTTGGGATGCCCACATGGTGGCCTTGGGACATCCACAGTAGTCTTAGGATACTCTCAATGTGAGTTTGGGAATGCCCACTGGAGTTTGGGATACCCACATGCTGAGTTTGGGACACCCACAGTAGCAATTAAAATACCCAGATTGTGAGTTGGAACATCTACCAGCTGACATGGTTTCATTTATTTAGTTACTTTATACTTATCTAATCACATCTACCATTTTAATTTCACTTATCTACTTATTTCATACTTATCTAATCATATCTACCATTATAATTTTACTTATCTACTTATTCCATCCTTATCTATCATATCATTATAATAGTTATACTTATCTAATCACGTCTAATATTAGTAACCCTGGTTATCTACTTATTCCAAACTTATCTAATCACAGTTATTATTATAAAATAAAGCATAGCAAAACTCTGGCCCAAAGTATACAATTGTGTCTACCAAACCAATTTAAAAAGTGTAGTGAAAAAGTGTATAGCAAAAATCAACCCAAAAGTATATACTTTTGTTTACTAAACCAATTTAAAAAAATGAAAATATTTATACAAAGTGCAGCAAAACTCTGGCCAAAAGTGTACACTTTTGTCTACCAAGTCAACTTAAAAAGTGTAGCGAAAAAGTGTACACAAAGTGTAGCAAAACTCTGCCCAAAGTGTAAGAGATGACAATCACACCGCCTGTCCTTGCTACAACACCTGCTGGGACAACTGTTGCCCTCACCTCTCCAGATGGTAACCAAGTTGCTCGTGGCATCATTGCCATTGAGCATCCCCAACATTGCATGGTGTCAGTAATAATGGTCTCCCATATTCTCATCCCTAGCTTTCTCCTTCCTGCAAGCTTTTGCAGCACTGGAGCAAAGCACAGCAGAGCACTCACATCACATGGCAGCCCTCCTTTCTTGCTCATGGTCAAAAACTCCAACCTTCATGTCTGTATTGCAAGCAATCCCGATTATGGACTGTGCTCAGGATCTGCACCTAACTCAGAGCTGCCTGTCATCGAGGAATTGCCAGTAGTTAACTCAGACACCAAGTTACCTGAGGAGATGCCTGAGAGCTTGGAGAGCTTCATGCAATTAGACAAGGATGCAGAGGGAACAGATGGCCCAGACTGTCCAGAACAGACCCTCGAAGGATCCTCAAGAGATCCCACGGCTGAGACCACATTTCAAACTCTCATCAGACCTTATCTCAACCATCCAGAACCTGAACAGCTACCAGAGACCTATCCAACTCAGTCATGTGTTGTGTATGACAATTTCCACAGTTACCATCACATCCCAATCTCACATCCACATGGCCTCTGATGACCCTTCTGCAGGGCACTCAGTGCTGCATTCTTCCTCCCTGTTACAGAGGACAAGGCAGCCATGGAGAGGGTATTAAAGAAATACAGTACCTCATACAACTCCCAGTTGCTATTGAAGCTGAAATGGGTTTTAGCCTGAGTCTGATGCCACATTCCACCCCCTGAGATACTTCTTCTGCATGTCACAGACATCATTGAAACCTATGGCCCCTTGAAGGATGCAAAGACTGGACAACTGCTCTTCAATCCCCATGCCTGGGAGATTGCCAGAAACCTCATGGAAAACATGTGCCTCAGTTACTACTCTGATCCTTCTGGTGTGGAGCTTTACTACAAGATTGGACAAGATAGAGATGGCCTAATGTTGTATTGATGTTGTTGTGGGATCAACAGTGTAGAAGGGGGAGTCCACCAGAATCTCATCCGATGCTACATGTCCTTCAATACATCACCTCGATGTGCCATCAATGTCCTGCTCGATTATGCTGTGTGTGGTAACTTTCTTCTGCTGCAAGGTATTGATTGTTGTCACTGACATGTCATGAGATAGGTTGGTACATTCAATCACACTGGCAAAGCTTATGCTGGCCATTTCCATGTTCTGCTCAAAAGCCACCTTGCTCATTTGCTTGACATGATGGATGGTGCCATGCTCCAAAACACAGTAGTCCACACTGGCTGGGTGAATGGGAACAAATATCAGTTTGCCAATGAAACCTTTGGAATGATCTGGCTCCTGCCAATGCTGTTCAAGCCACTTGGCATGTTTGAGTTCAGTGAAGAATATGCTTGTAAGCAGAAGATTCAACATAAATATGTTGCAGAGCATCAAGGAACATTGGTAGCAGTGCTGTCAATTAGGCAACTGCATGGGTATGGCATACCCCTGTGGGTCATAAGTATGGGTATGTGTGGGTGTGGGTGTGGGTCAGCCTTGGCATACCCATACCCATACCCATGCCCACACCCACCATATGTGGGTATGGTGGGTATCTCATGGGTATCTAAAAGCTGCAAAGCTTATATGGTGGGTACTCATGGGTATTTGAGGGTTGTCAAATTTCAGCTCACTTCCCAGTTCAGAGCTCTTTGTTACAATCTGAATATGAATGCTAATGCTAATGCTTGTCTCCCCTATCCTGATCCTAGTCATCAAACTCTGCAGTGGCTCAAACAACTGTCCCAATGTTTGCATGTTTGTCACTAAAGTCAAGTGTGCTTGAAGGCATGGATATATGAGGGTATTGTGGGTATACCCACCATGGGTATGGTACCCATGGCTGTTACGGTTTTTCTTTCCTTTGTACTAACCCCTGTCCATTGTACCACCATGTGACTTAGCCTTACCTAAGTCCTCGTTTCCTTTCTTGTCCACTTGTCTGGTCTACCTAGCTTATCTCTAGGATTCCTTCCATCACATTCCATTGCCTTCCACGGGTTACCTGTTGTACTTACAAGCCCTTATCTGGGATGTGGTCTGTGCTCTGTCTCTGTAAAGGGCGCATAGGGGCGCTCCCATTCTCAGTCGTATACCATGCTTGATACCCGTGTTGTCCTGTTTGTACATTGTCCTCATTCTTAAGTGACTTGCTTACCCAAAGGTAAGCAAGTCACACTTATCATACTACCTTCGTGAATATCACCCATTGGTCGTGTTCACTCCGGTGTGATTAAGCTCAAGTGGTATTACACTATCCTACAGCCCTACCAACATCCTTACACTTTTTTGAACATCCATAAGCCGTGATAATCACAGCTGAAGATGAGCAAATCGACTCGATCTAAACAAAAAGTTAGACAGATGAAACATCTGTCTAACACTGATGATCCTCCTGCTCAATCGGGCACCTTAGTGCCGATTGAAGGGGATCCAGGCGAAAATGAACTCGGCGATAATGAAGAAGATCGTCAAGTTAGTGCAGGCACTACGGAAAGAGGAATGCCGAGATCGAGGCAATCGGGCACTCCAAGTGCTCCGATTGTACCCGATCAAAGAAGCTCAAGGTCTACGCGTAGCAGTGCTACGCCTAGACGCGAAGATACCAAGGATATCGTGGACGATGACGATATTGATCAAGAGTACGGCATCTCAAATGCCGCACACAATCTCGCAGAAGAACTGCGAAAGGATTACAAGAGAGTGCACGGCGAAGAGCCAGTACACCCGGACGTAATCCTTCGAGGGCTAGACGAATTCCTGAATAGGGTCAAAGGCAGCTGGCGAGACCAGGCCCAGACCCCACGTGCAAGAAGAGAAGACCGATATGGACGAAATCCATATCAGGAAAACGCAGATCGTATTCTCGAATATCGAAAGCTACTCTTCCAAGCGAGAGAAGAGAGTAGCAGATCAGAAGATGAGGACACCAGGAACCCACGAAATGTGAGTTCCACGAACCCAAAGGGAAGCGCCAAGATGGGGCATGTCCTCCCGATGACAGAGAAGGACCGCGCCATATTGGAGGCGTTCCGTCGAGCTGAGGAGGTTGACAGAGAAACATCCCAAGGTGCTTACCGAAGGGCTCAGCCACCTCACTGAGGTGACTGGACACATCAGGGAAATAACCAGCGAGCACCCTCGACCCCGAACCACTCAAGCGGTCCCCCGCGCGGTGGACCACCTGAGGAAAGGGGGTGGAATAGGAGCTCGAGGGACAGATCGAACCCCGTTACAGCGTCAGTCAACCCCGAGGGATACCAACACTGGGCTATCGAAAGGTACCGTGAATTAATCCAAGAGCGACTCGATATCAACCCATCCGAATTTCCAGAAGTGCGACTAAAGCAAGTCGCGCTCCCGGACGCCTATGATGGCAAGGATGACATCGAGAAGTTCGAATCATGGCTACAAGGATATCTGAGGTGGTGTCGGCTGAACAAACTGGTCGGTTACGTGAAGGCAACCGACCAATTGCACATCGATTTCATGGGAACCAATCTGAAGGACGTCGCACAAGATTGGTTCAACCAAGAAGTCGAACAGTTCCACCACACTCGACAGACGTGGACATTCGAAGACCTCGTCTGCGAGATGTACAAACGGTTCATCAACGAAGCTACCGCACAGAAAGCAGCGGGTAGCTTCGATAGAACCGAGTACTCTCGCAAGAAAGGGGTCATAGCATTCGTCAATGACCTCGAACGGAAGGCTGCGCGAATGGTACAGCGCCCCAACGAGTACACCTTCAAACGAAGGTTTCTCAACGGACTTCCAGATGAGGTAGGAGAAGAGATACTCCGTGTCCACGGAGTATCTGCCGAGCACAGTACTCTCGAAGAAATGATCGAGGCTACTCGCAAGGTAGAAAACGCGCTGCAATATACGGAAGCGCGTCGTAAAGAACGTAGCCATGGCCCTAATGCGAGTGCGAAGGAAAGGCCCTCGCACTCAGATGTTACCACGGGCATTAAAAAGCCAGAACAGACTGACGGAAAAGCTAAGACATTCTGTCTGTTCAAGAAGGCTGGGGACTACGCAACTGGGGCCACCGGCCAGGCCACTTTCCGTCGACCCTTCCAGAACCAGCGTAACCCAGGGTATTATCAACCTCAGGGTAACACTGGGAAAAGGGAAGGCGAAGAGGGGAACAGGTATCAGCAGATGCCTTACAAAGCGAATGCTGACACCAAGCCTGCTTGGAAGAACAAGGTCAAACCCGCATGGAAGAACAACAATCCCACCCCGTGGGTCTTTGCAGCACATGTCATTGACGAAGACAAGGAGGAGAATTCCCCAGCGAAAGACGAGAACATTGTCCAACCCCGAGAGACCGAGGGACAGCCAGACAGCCTGACTGCCCCAGGCTCAGAGGAGGAGTTAGACGAGGTGAGCTCAATGACAGGAGAGGAGTACTACCTCGAGGAATACGAAGGTAGTAACTCCGGGGATGACAGTGATGTAGTATACCTGCGCGCAATGAATGCAAGTATAGATACCCCACTGACAGCACTGCCAAGATGGACGTATGATCCACGAATGAGGGTGACCCATCCTGAGGGTACATGCACACCCTGTGATGATTATCACAATCATCGCAAGGATGCACAAGATGGACACGATCTCTCATACAACATCGCAGAGATCGTGCCCAGACACCTATACAATGAAATATACGAACAGGGATGGAATGATGGACATCATGCCCCCCCTATTCTCGACTAGTGCACTGCCCGGACGACCAACGGTCGTCACGTTGAATGCGGCAAGGCGACAACTAGAACAGCAAATCAGAGAGCATGTCATGGACATGACCCTGAACGCCACTGACATCAAAAGAGTAGGCCGCCTATTTCATGAACTCAAAGACCAGCTCGAGCTCATGAAGGGGAAGGTCCCCGAGGAGGCCACCGACGGGTACAAAGACCTTGTGTCCCAACTCACTTTCCTGAGAAGTCAATTCTCAGGAGAAGCAACGAGGTACAGGTTGGGTTGTGAACAGCTCCAAGCCAGATATCCAGTCCTCACTGAGGACCGGTATTGGATTGAAGGGGACAACCCAGAGAGCCCACGCATTCAGGCCATGAATGATCAGGCAGGACCTCCACATGCATTCCGATATGCACTGCGAAAGCCTGACCAGACGGGAGACAGACCTACAAAGGACCCGAAGCTGGTCCAATGCATGGCCATATACGTCAACCTAAATGGGTTCCCCGCGTGGACTCTACTGGACACGGGTAGCACCACAAACTCAGTGAGCCCGCAAGTGGCCCAAGTCGCTAAGCTACCCTACTTCCAACTAAACAACCCGGTCACATTGCAACTGGGTTGTGTAGGGAGTCGATCACAGATTAACTATGGAGTTAACCTGCGACTCAAAGCTGGGCCAATCGAGCAGAACTACTATCTCGATGTAGCAAACATCGACAGGCATGACTGCATCCTGGGCACCCCCTTTCCTGCATGCATTTGGAGTTCGTATGAACTTCGAGGATGGCACGGTCGAGATACGGGACAGAGGATCCCTGCCGTGCCAGCAGAGGCCGAAGCAGAGATACTGAGATCTCGCCGAGGCCCCAGCGCCAAAGAACAACAGGAATGACTCTCGGATGCGAGAGCATCCACCAAGGTGAGTCCTCCTGGCCCGACACGAGCTCGGGCACCGTCAGTCGTCGAAGTCGAGGACGACCATGAGAAAGAAATGAGAGAAAGGAAATGGGAAAATCCAATAACGCCAGGAGCGATATTGGAAGAAAAGAATGCCCCTGCACCGGAGGAAAGGACTGGTGTGAGGGACAAGAAATGCACGATGGAGTCCCCATGGAGACATCCCCAGACTGAGGATGTTCCACAGGGGACACAGAAGGGTGCTGGACGGAAGCCAGAAGCGACAGACGCATTCTTGGCTGCCTTAGTGGCGCACCAGAAAGACATTGACGCAATAACTGCAGAGAGGGCATTGACTGAAGACGACATACCACTTCTCAAGGAGCAGTGGTATGATCGCTGCAAGGACATCATGGGGGGATACCTCCCAAGATGCCCCCTCTCCGTGAAATCAACCACCAGATACCACTAGTGGATAACGATAAAAAGTATCGTTACCACATGCCACGATGTCCCGACTCCATGAAGCCACAGCTCATGGAGAAGATATGGACATACATGGACAATGGCTGGTGGGAAATGAAGAGCGTTCCCCAGGCAGCACCTATGCTGTGCATACCCAAGAAAATGGGTAAACTATGCACGGCAGTTGATCTGCGACAGCAGAACGAGAACACAGTCAAGGACGTGACCCCGTTCCCGAATCAAGAACAGATTCGGGAAGACGTGGCACGAGCTAAATACCGCTCCAAAATCGACATGTCCAACGTGTACGAACAGGTGTGCGTTGAACCGGACGACGTCTGGAAAACCGCCTTCACCACCGTGTATGGCACACTAGTGAGCCATGTGATGCAGATGGGGGATACGAACGCTCCCGCCACCTTTCAATGCCTCATGACCCACATATTTCGCGACTACATCGGCATTTTCCTACATGTGTACTTAGACGACGTCTTCGTCTACAGTAACAGTATCGACGACCACGAGAGACACCTAGGGCTGGTGTTTGACCGGCTACGCGAATTCGAACTATACCTGGAACAAGTGAAGTGTGACCTCTACTCAACCAAGCTCGACTGCCTTGGTCACGTAATCAACGACCAAGGCATTCATGCGGACGAGGATAAAATGGACCTGATTCGGAATTGGCGGGAACCTTGATCGAAGAACGATGTTCAGCGGTTTAATGGACTTGTAGAATATATGGCCAACTACATGCCTAGCCTCGCTGAGTACCTCAGACCACTGACAAGCATCACAAAAAATGGACATCCATGTATGTGGCGCCCCATACATCAGTGGGCCTTCGACGGTGTCAAGGCCAAAGCATGCAAATATCCGATACTATGTCCCATTGATCCACAGGACCCTGCTAAGGGACCTGTGTGGATCATTGGCGACACGTCAGTATCAGGACTAGGAGCGATGTACGGCCAGGGACCAGACTGGAAGACATGTCACCCAGCCAGGTTCATGTCCCGCAAGCTCACTGACGCCCAGCACAACTACCCTGTGCATGAACGGGAGACATTGGCCATAATAGAAGCTCTCTTGAAGTGGGAGGACAAACTGATTGGTTACAAAGTACACATTGTAACCGACCATGCCTCCCTGGAATTCCTGAAGACTCAGAAGCATCTGTCGAGCCGACAGATGCGCTGGATGACTTCCTCAGCCACTTTGAATACGAGATCTGGTATGTCAAAGGGGAAGAGAACAAGGTAGCGGACTGTTTGTCCCACTACTTTGAGAGCGATACCCCTGAGGACCACTGTCCACCAGAGAAATATGTGAATGCAGACGCACGCTTAGACCCTGGGGGAGAAGATCTCCCATGGGACAGATTCGTGGAAGTACAAGCACAACTCCATGCTAGTAGAACCATCGAACAACTGCAAATACGGACAAGCCAATGACTGCACGAAAAGGCGCAACGTGAGGCCCGACGACTGGAGTCTGCCGAAATCGCAGCTCACCCAGAGCCTCCGCCGGCAGAGCCATCGCCTGATAAACCTGACGATGACCCAACCGTGGAGGAATCCAGTGGGACAAGTCGTGAACTCCAACAGTACATGAGCAACACCACCGGCATACAGGCGAGCATTCGATCAGGCTACACCAAGGACACTATATTGTCCAAGGTGATTACCCATCCAAACCAACATCCTCTGTTTCAAGTAAACGAAGGCTTCGTCTACATGCAGGGACGGCACGGGAACACGCTCTTGTGCATCCCGCGCGCCCTTCACGAGAAACAAAGCCTAACAGGACTTATCATCGAGCAAGCCCACACCATCCTCGGGCACTTCGGTGCCCTGAGGACTGCGGACTATATCCACCGGTGGTACTGGTGGCCACAGCTGGGCAAGGAGGTCGAGAAATTCTGTCGCTCTTGCGGGGTGTGCCAGACCATGAAGACTAGCAACCAACCACCAACGGGACTCCTACATAGCCTCCCGATTCCTAGGAGACCTTGGGAATCGATCGGCATGGACTTCGTAGGCCCATTCCCTGAGGCGGACGGGTATGACTACATGTGGGTCGTGATCTGCCGACTAACATCAATGGTACACTTAGTGCCATTGACGACGACAGTCACGGCGTCCCAGCTAGCTCACCACTTCATTCGTGAAGTGGTCAGGTTGCATGGGCTCCCCGAATCCATTGTATCTGACCGTGACGCCAAATTCACCTCCAAATTTTGGAGAGAAACCCATCATTTTGCTTGGAGTCAAACTCTTGATGTCAACGGCGTTCCATCCACAGACAGATGGTGCGTCCGAACGCTCCATCCGATCCGTTGGACAAATACTGCGTACACTAGTACACCCAGACCAACGGGACTGGATAGCAAAGGTTCCCCTAGTGGAATTCGCCATCAACTCGAGCATCAGCACCTCCACTGGATTGGCGCCGTTTGAACTCCACTATGGGTACATGCCCACATTCGTGTGAGGCATAGCACCTCAGGTGGCAATGCCTCCTGGGGTGCGACACTTCGTACGGGACGCGGTGGAAAACCTGGCACAGGCTCACGATGCTATCATTGCGAGCCGCATCTCCCAGGCTCACCACGCGAACCAGGGGCGACGACAAGAGTCGCCCCTACAACCCACAGACCTCGTCTACCTGTCCACAACTCACCTGAGTTTTCCCAAGGGACGAGCAAGAAAGCTCATCCCTAAGTACATTGGCCCGTACCACATTGTGAAGGGTCACACTGACTCGTCGACCTATACACTGGAATTACCACAGGAGTTAGTGGAACGTCAGATACACCCCACGTTCCACGTGAGCCTCCTGCGACGACACGAACCCAACGACGATGCGCTGTTCCCACAGCGCGATGTTGCAGCACTCTACGACGTCGGACAGGCCGACGACGTGGAATACGTGGTGGAGGAAATAATAGCCATCGCTGGGAAGGACGGACATTGTCCTTCCATGTGCGATGGGCGATGGGAGACGAAACCTGGGAGCCCTACGACAATTGTAGAGCTCTCGAGGCATTGGATGAATACCTGGAATTAGCGGGTGTTCGAACTTGGACAGATTTGCCGAAGCAAAGAACCGCGCTCATGTGACGCATGCTCACACTACCTCTATTTGGACACACCGCCGGTGTTCCTCATATGGGGTCTGTTACTGTTTGTTTGAGTTTTAACCTTCAGCCACATTACGGCTGGTTACGGTTGCGGAGCCCGAAACCCTAGTCTTGGAAAAACTTTATCTTTTACATCGTTCTCTTCACATACTACCTCTTCTTTATTTCCTTCCATCACAGTTCAACATGGACAGCGAAATGTGTGATGCCAATCCTCCCCCTTCCCCCTTCCTCACCCCTCGTGACCGCCACGAGCCATCATGCCCCATGATGGTCATGGACGGCGCAGGACTCTGTCGCCTGACCGCAGTTCTCGCGGTCAGAAGCGGCCCCGATCTGGGGACTCTGACCATGACCGACGACGTCGCCGTGGCTGGGTCTTCGAACCACAGTCGGGGTCATCGCCCACCCTGGTGACTGTACGCACTGCACGGCGTACTGTCACCACTACATGGACGCTGCGTTCTCAGCAGACCCCACAATGCGCGATGCCACCGCCCAGCACGAATTGTACTGGGAGGAGCTGGTCCACAGTCGCCATGGTGAACAACGTCCGAGTGGACAGGACCCACGACAAATGAACCCTCGTCTCGCCCCAAGCCGACCAAGATCATTCAGCGACACACTGCTGAATGGTCTGAGGACGAGCCCAACACGGACGACGTGGAAAGTGGCTGGCCCCCAGCGACCGCTATGCAGTTGGTAGGCGACTCAGTCATACTTACTGTGGATAAGAGGGAGTTTGCCTTCTCTGGAGAAGCCGCGAAGAAGGCCACAGTGGCTTACCAAAAGGGCCACATGCCCCCAGTCAGCCTAGGGGTCAGGCACTGGGGAGACATGGCGAGCCCACTGACTGTACCCGACGTCGATCGCCTCTTCGCTAATGTGAGAGACGGTCGAGGAAAGGCTGCCAGTCAGGTTCAGCGGTATGGACAAATGTTGGCGACGGCGTCAGAGTTGGGTAGAAACCTCTCCGATGCCCAAGCATATGGATTGGCCCACTGGAGAGGACTCAGCGGACACAACCCCACCACGGGACCCTCTATGAGACCTGTGCAGGTCTCTGGAGCATCAAACCTACCAATGACGAGTAGAGTGAGCGCGCCGAGTCGCACTGGCCCCGCCCCTGGGACCAGGGCACCCAAGGTAGCGCAACCCACCTAAATGACCCCCCGTCTGCCTGGACAGAATGGTTGAAGGTCTATGACCGCCACCGCACTGGAGTACTGGTCTATGAGGACGGTACTCGCAGCATGCGTGCTATGCGGGGATCGATGCTGATGTCCCGCATGCAGCCAAGTGTCGGTAGCTCGAGCTCCCAGCAGCATTTCATACAACAGGCAGCCCTGTTGTTGATGCTGCCAGGACAATACCGTGCCATCACCGAGAGATTTGATATCTCCATTTCGGTGATGCGTGCTGTGGGCCCAATATGGAACTTTGGACCCAACTCAGGCGTGATTGATGTCGCTCGAGCCATGGCATATCAGGGTATTACTTGGAGCGAGGTGGACGACGTGTGCTTGTATGGTCGTACGCTCGCCCACCACCTGCTCACCGGCAATACCCCCCTGCCGGAAGTCATCCGTCAGGGGCTGCAAGAGTATGAAATACGCATACACTCAGCAGAACTTGCCACCTGGTACAGTGAAGTGTTGCCCTCAGGGATGGCCCCCGCCCTGTCCAGGGTGGGACCTGCACTCGTCGAAGCCTTCGCTGTCCCTAGGGGAATGGTGGTCCCTCCTGGTGAGGCCAACCGCACCCACGCAGCACATATCCCCGGTCCACAAGACCAGGACCAGGATATGGATGGCCCGCCTGCGTCGTCCGAGCCTGGTACGGTCGAGCCTAGCCTGGGCAATACCACTGTCACCGTGGTTCCCCTTGGTGTCGTACTGATGGAGGTCGAGCCCGGGGAACTTCCGTCAGCATCTGAGCTGGAGTTGGCTCAAGAAGGGGAGGGTGTAAAGGGCACATAGGGGCACTCCCATTCTCAGTCGTATACCATGCTTGATACCCATGTTGTCCTGTTTGTACATCGTCCTCATTCTTAAGTGACTTGCTTACACTTATCATACTACCTTCGTGAATATCACCCATTGGTCGTGTTCACTCTGGTGTGATTAAGCTCAAGTGGTATTACACTATCCTACAGCCCTACCAACATCCTTACAGTCTCAATTCACTATAAAGGTAGTTACTTCGCTGTAGTAGCTCTCTAGTTTAGATCTATGCAATCATACAGCTTATAGCTCATCTGAGACCTCAAGACAACTTGACTTGCTAGCTTTGAGTGGCCTGTCGCTAGCCAGTAATAGCGATCTCTGATCTTAGCAAGGAACCCTTCAAGAGCTTCACTCTTGGGACAAACCCTTGCTCGTCATTGTTAGCTAGTTGAGACCTTCCTGTCTCAGCCAGCATAACAAAAGATCTAAACTCTTAATCGATACTGCCTTCATGCAGCCTATCCCACCCTGAATGCCAAAATGTGGTCCGAACTAAACATCTTCAGAGACTCTTCCTCCTCTAAGGAAGCCAGACCCTCCACCCCGAAAGAAACCACCAGGAGCGGTTAGACCACACGTAGACCCTTCCCATCACCTAGCTAGGGAAGCTGGAGCTCCTTATATCAAGGACCCTCCAGAAACAGCCAAGAAAAGTGCTCAGCAACGCGCGGCTGAGAGCAACGATCGCAGAGACATTCCCCCCGAATCAGAAGAAGAAGATGAAGGACTCGGGATTGGCAACCCCAATGAAGACGAGGAAGAATCACCCACAAGAGACCCCCTCGACAAAGTAATCAGAAACTTGACACTGACCCCAAGACAAATATCTCCAGTCACCCTGAAGAATACCGCACCTCCCCCAACAACGACAACCCCTAGTACCTCGACCACCACCACATTGTCCGGCGCAATGTCAAAAGCCTCAGAACTAAAGGCTGGCCTTCCCGCCACCTTTGATGGATCCCCCTACTGATGCCCTGTGATGGATTTTTTCCTGCAGTGCCTATTTCTCTCTGAACAGCGCCATCTATGTCGACGACGACAAGAAAATCATTGCTGCTCTGTCCTTCATGACCAAAGGAACCACAGCCTCCTGGGCTGAAGCCTGATATGAAAAAGCCACCCATGAAAAGACCTATGGAACATGGGTCGACTTTGTTGCCGCCTTCCGCACTGCTTTCTCCACCAAGGATGTCAAGGGCAATGCCCTGACCAAACTCACTTCCCTTAACCAACATGACTGTGGATCATTGGAGAAATTCAATTCAGAATTCCAACTCCTTGCCGCCCGCTCCCAGGTTACCGATGAAGGCACCCTTATATCCTGGTATGCTAGCAGACTAGACTCCCGACTCGCCGGCCGCATCCTCGGAATGGATAACGTCCCAGAAACCCTTGACAAATGGGTCGAACAGGCTGAACACTTCAATATCCAGAATCAGAAAATCCGCGCCCTCAAGGGATGCTCTAACTTGTACTTCCACAACTCCCCTCGTTCCTCCCCAAAAGACCCTAATGCCATGGATGTTGATGCTGTCAGGCTCTCGCCAGCCCAACATGCTGAGTACATGAGGAAAGGACTTTGCTTTGTGTGCAAACAACAAGGACATACCTCGCGAGACCATAAGAAAGGGGAAATGTCCAAACCGAAGCCAACCTCTCTCTCCCCGCGCATCCCTGTCCATGCTACCACTACCTTGCAAGTCCCGTCTCTCCTCAAAGACCTCCAGTCCAAGGGTAAGATCTCCGATAATGAAATCATGCATGTCCTTAAGGCATGCTTCGAAGAAGAAGATACTGGCAAGGATGACGAAGCCGATGAAGAGATGGATATAGCTTGTGTCTCTGTACGCACCCAGAATTTTTAGATTGGAGGTCTGATTTGACGCAGTCCCCTCCTACGAGTCCTCCTGTAATTGTAGCTCAAGAATCTGCCCAATCCATGCGCATTCCCCTTGGCATTTTCACTACTCAGAAAGGAAAAATCGTCGACATCTTCGCCCTAGTAGACAGCAGAGCAGGCGCCTCCCTTGTTGACCATCATTTTGCCCTCTGACACTGACTCCCGATGAAGCGGCTAGCCAAACTGCTGCAACCCCGAAACGTGGATGGGTCCACCAACATTGGCGGATTAATACGATACTCCACCACCCTCATGCTGAGGCTTGGAGACAATGAAATAGAACAGACGTTTTATGTCATGAACTGCGGAAAAGAGAACATAATCCTAGGTCTACCCTGGCTCAAAGAACATAATCCCATCGTTGATTGGGGAGCAGGTATCCTGACCTTCCCGGATCTCCCACATATTCCCTGACATGACACCCACGCTGCTGTTGCCCAACGGTACTTAATCAAGTACCTATCCCTTGATCCCGATTTCAAGATAGCCCAGTGCTACCAAAAGAGACTACCGATCTCACAGCTGTGGCTGAAGAAAAGAAACAGAAACAGACCCTCCCGCCGGAATATGAGGAATTCACTAGCATATTTGAAAAGAAGTCCACCGATCACGTTCCACCCTCCAGATCCTTTGACCATGCCATCAACCTCGATGACTCATTCATTCCGAAGGTTGTGAAAGCTTACTCCCTTAACCCAAAGGAACTGGAAGCCTGTAGAGTGTTTGTTGACGAGAACCTAGCCGCCGGAAAGATCCAACCGTCAAACCCAGTGAAAATTGGCTATGATGACCAATGCTCGAGTATGTCGCGGTATGATTTCTTGGCGAGTAGATAGGACCTACATAGCAGATCAGAATGGGACATATTTTACTAATAGAAGGACGACATCAGGGAGCAGACTACAACATATTTCTGCTTGACATTTGCGCGTTTGCACATACCGTATATACTTGCAACTGCTCGCAAATGATATTCTCCCGATGCCACACATGCATGCCATATGCTCATAAATGTTTAGAAATGATAATATTATCAGTAAGTAGGCATGATTTGTAATACAGGGCGATGGTCGCAATATACACCTACGCGCTTCGAAAACGATCTATGGAATGGATGGGGGCAGGCACAGATTGGTCTAGGCGGCAATGGATTGGGTGGGGGGGACGGGCATCGTGTCCGTAGTGCATGTTGACGATTTACTATTCGAGGAGGGGGCGGTTCGGGCACCGCTCCTCGGGGTTTGGGTCGTTGGCTACACAAGTGCGAGCAGGAGGGGTTCCAAGTCGTGGCTATGCATGCGGCATGTTAGGCACTGGCACCTTTCGTTCTTGCTAGCTTATATATATTATGGTCAGTATACTCTATGTCTAATCAGCCGACTTACTAGTTCAAGTACCTTCGAGTCGTTCTTGTGTGCTTGCAAATAAATTAGCGGAATGACCTCAAATATTTGCGGTACAGATATCGCTGCATACCTTACGCTGGTTGTTCCAATATTTGCGGTTTGCATTTATTTGCGCTTGAATCTTCGTTGTTGCTGACATGGCTGTGCGTGCGGCGACTTGGGCACCTGGCAGTTGTGTGGTGTTCGTTCAGGCTGTTGGGACTTTCATGCAAGTTTAGGTCAGGTCATCACGTCGAAATGGACAGCTTATTAAGCTAACAAATGCAAGTTGAAAAATAGTATACTTACCCTCGACAAGCAAGCCCGCTTGCAGGGATGTGAATCATGTCATGGCCATGCGTGCGGTGTGTAACATGTTGGGCGCTTGATGCTCAGGCTGTTGCTTGCGTTGTTGTTAGTGTTGTCGTGTCCTGTGCATTGTGTCGTGTTCGTCGTGCGCTATGCGTCATAGTCATCACGTCGTGCATTCAAGTATATAGATAATGATATACACTTACTTGATTCGAGTCTTCTGGTGTGGCTGCATCACGTCTCACGCGGCCAGGTTGTGACCAGGCGGCATCATTCCGTGTGTTATGCGATGCATTTCAGGGGT
>MU123991.1:0-34864 GCA_014904935.1 Melanogaster broomeanus
GACAAGTCCAGCAAGTTCATTAATATTAGGTAGTTGTACTACCAATTATTTACTAAGTGAGACGCTGTGGACTACTGTCAGATGCTGTCGGCAACGGGCTTTCTGTCGGATGCTGTAAAACACTGTGAAAACAACAAATGCTGTCAGAATGCTGTGATTATCACGTAAATCTGGGACTTTTCTGACGTGCCTTGTCAAATGCTGTCAAATGCTGTCAGATGCTGTCAGATGCTGTCATAATGCCGAAAGCTGTGACCAAAACAGGGTTTTGCTGATGGATCCAATAGATACGAGGGTGGCCCGATGCCCACAACCACCGCTTGCGCCACCAGAGCCCATCGGTCTCATTGAAAAAGAAATAAAATTATTGCATGTGTGAGGGGGGTGAGCCAATGCTCACTCACAACCACTGCCCAACATCACGCCAGTGGTTGGGTAGATGCGAGGAGGGTGGGCCGATGCCTGCAACCACCGCTCACATCAGACCGTGCTCCCAGAGCTCATTGATCTCATTGAAAAAGAAATAAAATTATTACATGTGTGAGGGGGTGAGCAGACGCTCACAACCACCGCCCAACATCACGCCAATGGTTGGGTAGATGCAAGGAGGGTGGGCCAATGCCCACAACCACCGCTCACATCAGACCGTGCTCCCAGAGCCTACTGAATAAGAGATCAGACTAATAAAAATCAGTGGATGTGCGAGGGGGGTGAGCTGATGCCCGCAACCACCACCCGACATCACATCAATGATTGGGTAGATGCGAGGAGGGTGGGCTGACGCCCACAGCCACCACTCGCAGCACACCACGACCCACTGATTTTGCTGTGCCGAGAAAACAGCAATAATCTGCCAGTAGAAACAAATGTTAAATCAGTAAAGACATTTTCTGAAGAGCGTGTACCTTCATAAGGTTACTGTTGCGCCTTTAATGGGTGCGTTGCAGATGCCTGTGTTAAAGGCGTAACAGCAAGACATTTTTGAGGACCTCAGGTAGGAAGGTGCGGAGCGTTGCTCATGGTGGCGCAAAAAGTTTCAACTATTTGGTCATATTTGATTGTCATGTGACTGGTCTGTAAATGACATAAGCATCCTGACAATCTGGTAGCTTACCCGAGCCAAACCACTGGCCGCCTGCAACGTAAGTATTGCATGGTAACGTCCATGATATTACATTCACCATCAGATAGGAATACAATGTCTGGAGATCTTTAAAGGAGAGTTTGTGAGTATTAAGTGGACCTTGAACTTCAAGGTCAGCTTTTTAGTAGAGCACTCGAACAAATAAATCATCTCAGCAAATAGTACAATTGCAATCCATTATGAATGTGAGGGTTTTTGAACTCCTGAGACTGGAAGACAAGATAGTTTCTCGTGAAACAGATGGAAAACCAATGAAACAGGTCCAGACCCTGGAATGACAGTCGACGAGATAGCTACATGTTGTAAACATGGTTACAACGGGGTACATTTGGCCAGGCTGCAAGGAAATGGTGGGAGCCTTTGCAAACGGATGTGGTATAGCTCGTAGACAATCAATACTCTATGAAACCACCACACCCTGGCAGAGTTATGCATAATCTGTGGCTACTGTAGATAGGTGGTTTTCCATAATTCAGGATGCTGCTTACTATGAGGAGATTATGCATAATTATGCATAATCTCAGAGAATGCTAAGACACCTGCTTCTTGATGCTTCTTGCTGCTTCTTGCTGCTTCTTGTGCTTCTTGTGCTTCTCTTCCCCCTACCATTACTCAATTTGCATATCAATTTCCATTTTTTTTATGTTTTAAGGCACTGATCTATGTTTTGAGATCACCTATGATTAGATAATCTATTATTATATAATTGCTCTGCTTTTTGACTACCGAAAGGGGATATCACAGCCACAACATAATAATAGACACTTCCTTTTGTCAAAACACCCAAAACATATTCAAATCAGGCTGGAGTTTTCATTAGCTAATCTTCCCACACATGTTTCAAGCTCTAGTAGCTCATTTCTCCACCACATTTGATTGGTTCTTCTTCTAAGTTTGTAGATTAGGCTATGTACATGTCACAGATCATAAGCTACCACTTTTTCATATGTTTTTTATTGTGTGATGAGTAGCAATGGGTTGATTGAGCTGGATGGTTGAAAATTTTTCAAACTCAGCTAGTGGCTGGTAGGTACTGCCACCGCTTTTTTGGGTGCTTATGTAAGCAAAAAAGCGCCACTACTCCCACCACATTACCACTTTTGGTTAATATAACATATTAGCCCCTGGCCCCCTTCCTCAGCCTTTTCTGCTTTACCACCCTTGCTTCCTTCCTTCTGGTGACAACATATATAGTAGTTTAGTGCCCTAGTACATAATAGAATATAATTGACTGCTTATATAATTTTATTTGAATCAAATGAGCTTTCTAGGACATGATTTAGGTGTAAAACATAACAAAAAGGGTCTAGAATTTTGGTATTTTAATAGGAGAGTGTCTAGGAGGGTTCCAAACATCACTTAGAAGTTAAGTGAATGTTTTCTAGAAGAAGCTTAAGCCTCTAATGTGTCCAGTGTAGGTAAAAAGATTATAGCCTCCTAAAAACATAAAATTAAACATATGGACATATTCTTCAGGCAAGATACATGTGCTATGGTATTCCCAGGTGTATATTTACTATGTAAGCAATATATCAAAAGCTTGTGGCAACAGGATGGCTCTCTGTGGCTCTATCTCTATGTCTCCTCCTCTCCCCCTACTTTCTAAAACTTAAGTTTCCTGCCTATATCTCTTCAGGGCAGTATGATCCTAGTGTAGGTATGACATGACATGACTCATTCATAATGTCAGATGCATTGACAACTTTGATCAATCAGCATGTATACAGAAGGGTATATTTCACTCCATTTCATGTATTTCCACCTACATAGTCTCTTCCAGACACATGTAGCCCTTCTAAGATATGTTCATATACACTCCTGTGTGACTTTGACATCCAGGATCAGCTCCCTATATCCTGTAGTACTCAGCTGATCACCCAATCTCTGTTAAGTCACTGATAAGGTCCCTACATGGCCACATCTTTATATTATTTAGATCAGAAAGTTGGAGTACATCTCTGACACTTATATAGTCAAGGGCCAACAGTCCCAGAAGCATCCATAAGTAATTGAGTGAGCTCTAAGCATTATAGATAAAAAATAGAGTGTGGGAAAATTCTGATAGGTGAAGTAGAGATATGGGACAATGTATAAACACCAATAGCTAGTTCATCTATGTAGGAGATTAACTCATTTTTGCTACTCCACACTTCCACATCCTTTCCACCCTTGCATAAGTATTTAGTATAGTTCTAATATAGATCATAGATAAGTACTACATAATTTTGAATCAAATCTTCCACCCAAAAATGTCCTAATGTTATGTTTTAAGATATGTTTCATATGTTTGCTTCATCTATTCAAATATTCCCACACTCCATTTCTTATCTATATTGCTCAAAGCTCACTCAATTACTTATGGATGCTTCTGGGACTGTTGGCCCTTGACTATATAAGTGTCAGAGATGTACTCCAACTTTCTGATCTAAATAATATAAAGATGTGGCCATGTAGGGACCTTATCAGTGACTTAACAGAGATTGGGTGATCAGCTGAGTACTACAGGATATAGGGAGCTGATCCTGGATGTCAAAGTCACACAGGAGTGTATATGAACATATCTTAGAAGGGCTACATGTGTCTGGAAGAGACTATGTAGGTGGAAATACATGAAATGGAGTGAAATATACCCTTCTGTATACATGCTGATTGATCAAAGTTGTCAATGCATCTGACATTATGAATGAGTCATGTCATGTCATACCTACACTAGGATCATACTGCCCTGAAGAGATATAGGCAGGAAACTTAAGTTTTAGAAAGTAGGGGGAGAGGAGGAGACATAGAGATAGAGCCACAGAGAGCCATCCTGTTGCCACAAGCTTTTGATATATTGCTTACATAGTAAATATACACCTGGGAATACCATAGCACATGTATCTTGCCTGAAGAATATGTCCATATGTTTAATTTTATGTTTTTAGGAGGCTATAATCTTTTTACCTACACTGGACACATTAGAGGCTTAAGCTTCTTCTAGAAAACATTCACTTAACTTCTAAGTGATGTTTGGAACCCTCCTAGACACTCTCCTATTAAAATACCAAAATTCTAGACCCTTTTTGTTATGTTTTACACCTAAATCATGTCCTAGAAAGCTCATTTGATTCAAATAAAATTATATAAGCAGTCAATTATATTCTATTATGTACTAGGGCACTAAACTACTATATATGTTGTCACCAGAAGGAAGGAAGCAAGGGTGGTAAAGCAGAAAAGGCTGAGGAAGGGGGCCAGGGGCTAATATGTTATATTAACCAAAAGTGGTAATGTGGTGGGAGTAGTGGCGCTTTTTTGCTTACATAAGCACCCAAAAAAGCGGTGGCAGTACCTACCAGCCACTAGCTGAGTTTGAAAAATTTTCAACCATCCAGCTCAATCAACCCATTGCTACTCATCACACAATAAAAAACATATGAAAAAGTGGTAGCTTATGATCTGTGACATGTACATAGCCTAATCTACAAACTTAGAAGAAGAACCAATCAAATGTGGTGGAGAAATGAGCTACTAGAGCTTGAAACATGTGTGGGAAGATTAGCTAATGAAAACTCCAGCCTGATTTGAATATGTTTTGGGTGTTTTGACAAAAGGAAGTGTCTATTATTATGTTGTGGCTGTGATATCCCCTTTCGGTAGTCAAAAAGCAGAGCAATTATATAATAATAGATTATCTAATCATAGGTGATCTCAAAACATAGATCAGTGCCTTAAAACATAAAAAAAATGGAAATTGATATGCAAATTGAGTAATGGTAGGGGGAAGAGAAGCACAAGAAGCACAAGAAGCAGCAAGAAGCAGCAAGAAGCATCAAGAAGCAGGTGTCTTAGCATTCTCTGAGATTATGCATAATTATGCATAATCTCCTCATAGTAAGCAGCATCCTGAATTATGGAAAACCACCTATCTACAGTAGCCACAGTATTATTCATAATTCTGACAGGGTAGCCTGATGAAAGATTCTCACGAGTGACATCATTCGTGCATTCAGCCAATATTCCAACATTACGAGTAGCTGGGTTCATGTTCTGCGAGGAAGGATCACGAAGACCCTTCTCCTTGAACATGAACTTGCAGGTCTTGTGTGTGACAGTGTCTAAAGCATATGAGTAGCGGGCATGCACTGAGACATCAAGTGTTGACAGGCGGTGAAATCCATGGATGAGTGGTGGGAGTGCGAGGTGGCAGATGAATGTCCCTAGTATGAATCAGTGTAGGGGGAGAATGAGACAGCAGAAGAGGGTGGCTCGGACACAAAGTCCATTCTCATGTGGTGGCACTTCGTCATCCTCTGCTCATTGGTGGCAACTTCAGTGTCCAGCCATCTCGACAGTCGAGAAAATAAGAGCATCTGATGGCATCTGGAAGTTTTGGCTAAAGTAGTTGGGGTGGTAGGGCCAGGGAATGGATTGAGCGTCCTGTCCGAGCATTCCCATAAGCTCGGATGATGTTGTTGGAGTCATTGTTTCCTCGTTGTATTTGTATGTCGGCTGAGTGGTGGAATCTGGTGCCAGAGTAAGGGAAAGCTTGACAAAGGGATGACGACTGGTGGCCAGGCCCGCAGATGGTGTTTCGGACGAATCCGGGTCGGCACGCCTGGCATTGTGTCATGAACATTTGCATATAACATCTGACTTCATCAAAATTGGCCTGGCTGAGCCATATAATTTATAGCTATGAGTGAACATAAATCAGCCACAAACCATACAATTAGAATAAAGTGTACTTACTACAAGCCGCATCTAATGGTAGTTATGATGAGGATGGGAAGTATGAGTAGTGTCTGAGGACCACAAGAAAGGGCTGGAACTTATGTGTTACAAATGGTTTTACCCCTGTCGTCTGTCCTCCACAGTGGAGTCACTGTGGTGTAGCAGTTGTAACACTGTGCTGTCCCAACTTGTCTGAATGCATCAGCAAACCTCTAGACTCATGATTGCTCATTTTGTAACTTAGTTGTATTTTTTTTCTTCATGCGACAAAGTAGTGTAAAGCTGAAAACCATACATTGCAAATAAGGGGAGTAATTCATGGTGGCTTTAAATAAGCAGCATATTTTATCAAGGGGTATTATTTGCCTCGGCAGTATAGACATTCCATGTGTAACTATGTGTAAAACAAAAATATAATGGACAGTATGGTCTACAATGCAAGACACTAAAATGCAATCTCGAATGTGTGATGATCAGCATACTTATTCACATAGTATGCCCGAAATGCATCATAGGAGTGCTGGTGACTGAGACCTTGGGGGATGAATTGATGGCCATACATGGGAATGAGATGCACAGCTTGGAAGATAGAACTGATGTGGATAATTGTGTATGCCGGAGAGTGATTGGCAGCATGTGCAGGGTGCACAACCCACATGCCAGTATCTGCATCGGGGCCATCACCAACCTTGTCAAATCAACGAATTACTGCACAAGGATAGGTGACCCCTTGGGAAGTGAAAGAGAAGAAGCAATAGACACGCGCAACTTCAAGTCCACACATGCCCTGTTCTCCCGCCTCTGAAATGTCCATGTTGATGAAAATGCAATCATAATGAGCATGTTCATTACACCATTTCGGGCAGGCATGAATGTGCTCGATGTGCATCCCTGCGACGCCACTTAGGTCACTTGGAGCATAAAATCTTGCCGACGTGGATTGAAAGACTGAAATCTTGCCTTCATACAGAGGACATTTGTAGAAGGGAACATCTTCTAAGTTACATAGGTCATTAGGAAGAGTTTGCTTGAAGAGAAATTTTCGAAGGACTGTTGTGAGGTGCGGGATACCAAGCTCATGAGCAAGAGCAGCAACACTTTGGGCATGCTTTTTCCCTCTTCAGGTGCGAGTTATTTCACCATAAGATAGTTGATATGCTGCCAGGAAATGACTCATGCAGGGTTTTCGCTAACTGTAGGTGGGCTTCAATGACTTTTGGGCCATTGTTGATGTCTATGTCTTCATCATCAGCCCGGCCTTGGACAGGTTCTTCTTGGGTGCTGGTCTCTGCAATTTCAGGATCTGCGTGCTCCTGTATCAATCCTTTGCAAAAATCAGCATTTGATAACTGAAAAACAATTCCTCTTACTTAAACACTCAAGTATGCCTGAAAGGCATGTTCCTTATAACATCCTGCGCCTCGAGAAGTCAGCTTGCATTGCTACCAGCTTGTCTAAGCGTTGGTTGGTCACCAGCATCTGACCAAGTGCGTTAAAGCGATTGGAGCGCCGATAAGGCTCTTTGACAGCTTTGATATGTTTGTTCTCAGTAATTGAGGAGCAGAGACCATTGGGTGCTGCAAAAAGTTTGATATGGCGAAAATAGTGTTTAAGAGAATGCTGGCGAGGCAGGGAGAAGGTGAGGACAGTTCCGGTGGTCTTGAAAACTTCTCGGTAGCGATGAAAGCGTCATAGAGCATCTTCAATCTCGTTTAATGTTGTTTCCATAATGATGTTGCACCACATGAGGTAGCAAAATTCCAGAAATGCACCAAAAGTGTGGACAACATCTTGTGGCACATGCCCTTCGATTGCCGGCAGATAAATCTATAATCCATCTATTCAGTGTGAACACCAAACATGAGTGATGGACACTACCTTCATCAGAACCTTTGAGTCATCACCGGTCCACTGCTTAAAGCCATGACCTTGAGGAAAGCGCTGTAATCCTGAGAATGATGTGACTGTGGCAATCCTGAGGATGTAATATTATCAAGAATGAGCTGCACGTATGTAAAGAAGACCTACCTCCGGTCAATGTCATCTAAAATCTGATCTGCTTGGCATTTAGTGTGCTGATCACGGATATACTTCTCGACCCAGTCTACTAAATGGTCTTTGAATGTGCCCTTGATGACTTGGTGTAATATATCAGGCATGATGAGCTGGTGGATATCAGCATGAGGGAAATCGTTTGTAAATGGCTCGAAGAACAAGGATCAGTTCAGTATACCACTGGTCCCGGTGAAGTTTAGTGTGCCTACCACAAGGTCCCCAACAATACCAAAGTCATCCCACAACTCACCAAGAGTTGCCTCCTCAACAAGCGCTTCCATGTAGTCGCGGCAACAGTGCAGTGCATCTTCGTCCAGATTTTCTCTATTTGCTAAGCATCTGATAGTAAGAACATGAGAGCATGATGCTGAAGTAGCATGTTGTACACCTACTTCAGACACCAACCCCGCACGATACAGGCAAGTAATACCTGTTCTTCGTAATCTGCAATATAAGGTCCTAACCCATATATGACCCAGTGGTAATGACCATCCCCAAAGCACACAACTTCGGGTGTTGACATGGCAGGCTTCAAGGACTTGAGGATTTTCGCCACTGATGAGTGGAAGAGTTGCTGGCGGAGCTTGCAAAATTTTGTGTCAGCTGCATGTTCTTTCGTGGCTTATTAATTGTAAGATAGTGAGATGACAAGCGGCAAGACATGAATGTGAGGACATAACTTACTTTTTGGCATCGCTAGGAAGCCGATGAGGACAACTGCATCTCGATGTGCACAGTGAACATTGTTGTGAACATTCCCAATCGACAAGTAAAGGGGATAATATTCATTATTCCCCGTAGTGACAGACACTGTTGTTTTGTCTGAACCAAGAATGATGGGCACAAACGTGGACCCTATCGTTTCCGGATCTTCTGCTATCAAATCCTTGACAAAGAATTAGTAATCTTGGATGTCTTGCGAAGCGTTCTAATACAACTCACAGCTTGGTCCCACACCCAGTTGCCAGACATGAAATCATTCCATCGCCTGTCATCTCCCTGTACTGAGTACTCACGATATGGTCAGAGGTCTAGCTCATTTGCGACATTGATATTAGATAGAATGTTATGTACCGAAAGGCATGGGTCATGGAACCAGACATCATACATTGTGTACATCCATGGCGGGGGGTTGGTACTTGGTTTTTTGCCAGTATACTTCCCCTCAAAGCTCTGCCACATAATATCGCCTACTTCAGAGGCATCAATCGTGTCATAGAGATCCTTGTGGTTGGCAAATGGGGGTGTGTCGCCATGTCATGCCAAGGTAGAAGCCCAAAGTGACAGCAAGATGTCAATGTGATTTGCAGACATTTGATTACATTGGTAGAGGAATTCGGCAGTCTCGAATTCAGTGCAATCACAGAATGGAGTCCAATCGCTGGGCAGTTTTGGCTCTATAGGAGGCAGGGGAGCTCCAGGAGGTAGAAATCTCCCACTTGCATCGCATGGTCATGCTATCAAATCATCAGATATCCCAGTCATCCTCTAAGGAGGAGGAACGCCTACCATCCAGTTTCGTGTGATAGTTTCGGTACAGCTGCTTGGTTGGACCGACATATTCACTTACGACTGTTGCCTCCCTGTCAATGTCACTGTCCAAACCCAGACTGGACTCATTTTCCACAGCGGCCTCATGTCCTTGGCCATCCTCATTCTGTGGAGTTTGATCATTTACGGTCTGTGGAAGCATGTCTAATTGGGAACCTGTGGTGGCAGGCAGACAATTTGGGGCTGGGTTCGAGAGCGGAAGATGTGCCGAATTACAATGTTTGGTACATCCAGTAGTGGTCTTGAACCAGCGAGGACATAGTCCGCAGGCAATTTGATGACTGTTGAAATTGCGACGGGCTGGATGTGTACGTGGAATACTTTGGGGTGGCATGTTTGTTATGAAGGAGCAAGTGGAATTTGCTGTGTAGTCGTGAACTATGCAAGAAGGAAAATTAACAAGTCAGAATGTTATTTGGTTAGAATGCGAAATCCTACACTTACAACTAAGTAGTACAAAAGCATCCAGCATTGTCTTGAAAAATTTGCTGCGGTACCCACCAGTCATCCTCCATCCTACTCCAGCTTTAACATGTCTACCGTCCAAGTCTCTCCTTGTTGCACTTGTGCAAAAAATGCCAATACTCATCCAGGTGAAGTTGTCATCCATGCCAAGCAGAAGCGACGCACCAAGGCACAGAAAGCTGTTGACCATGCATGCGATCAAAAAGCATTGATAGAGAAAGAAGCTGCTGCAGTTCAGGGTCTTGAGCAACTAATAGATATTCAGGTGAAGATGGCAGCTGATGAAGCACAGGCAGCGACTACAGCACCCAAAGGTGTTCGCCCCCATCCATGGCCTATCAAGAAGGCTCCTGCTGACTCAGATGAAGGCCAGCCTGCTGCTCTAGCAGATGACTCGGATGATCCAGCAGCTGCCTATGCAGAGCACAGCAAAGACACTGCGGATGGTGACGGAGACTTGGAGGTGGACAGTAACGAAGCCACTGGGATTCAGAACCAAACCAAACCAAAGAAAGGGAAGAGAGCAGTAAAGGCATCACTGAAGGCTTCCATTGAGCAGACAGTTGGATGACTGACTGCAACTACCAATCCAGGTGACATGGATACCACCGAGACCACACACGCTGGCGACCAGAAAGGAAAGTTGGCAGAGTGCGCTTCATTCCTATACACCACGATGCTGATGCTCATGGAGTCGACATTATTTTTTCTCAACCTAACTTCTGCATTCAGTTCAAGCCAGAAATCTTCTCTGAGCGGACGTGTCAACAATTGGAACTCCAAAACGGTCAGCGATTCACAATCACGAAAGCCTTCTGCCTCCACTATGCACAGCTCTCTCTGTGGAACATCTGTACGCCCACCACCCTCATCCATATTCTCTGTCTTCTCTAGATCAACTGCTGTGACATCTCTCCCTGATCCTGGTCCTGTGCCATGTACTGGCTCTAGCAATGATCTGCTGGTTGGTGGATATGCAGACGAAGACTTGCTTAATGACTTGCAAGAGTATGCTGTGGCAATGCAGAGCCGGGGTAAAGGAAAACAAATTATGAAGGTATGTTGCCTTTGACTTTGTACCTTATCTGACATCAATTATAGACCAACCTACATATTGTTACACCACATTCCATGGACAGAACTTCTGACCAGGTGCTCGCATTCGGCACTAGAGCTTTGAAGCGAAAGGGATTTCCCAATGACGTTCTTTCTGTTTTGGAAACAGACAGCGAGCAGAGCGAATCCAGTATTGAATCCATAGACAGCGATGCAATGGATGTTGCACTTCAGGTAACCACTTTTGAGAGGCAAATTGGCTGATACGATTCTCCAAACCCTTTTGGCTTAAAGCCAGCTAGACCAAGGCCTGCCCAGGGATATATAGAGCCCATCCCAGGGGAGTAGTTGGGCATGCCCAGAGACTGCCCTTTGGGCATGCCCTACCCCCCACCATCAGTATATAGGGATTGCCCATATCCCATACTAGCTTCTGGTGTCAGGAGGACTTTGGGAAATCCCATAGCAGCCAGAAGGAAATTAGTTGGGAAGCCCAAAGTAGCTAACTTTGGAAGTACTTATGGGATGTCCCATTGGTGCCATAGAGACATAACTGTTTATTTCCAGTGATGATAATAAATAATAATGGGACTTCCCAGACTTGCCCTAAAAGTATATTTGGGATATCCCATTGGTGCCATAGAGGCATACTTGGGCAGTCCCAATGATAATATTACATAACAATGGGACTTCCCAGACTTGCCCTAAAAGTACACATGGGAAGTCCCATTGGTGCCATTGAGGCATACTTGAGCAGTTCCAATGATGATATTACATAATAATGGACTTCCCAGACTTGCCTCAAAAGGATATATGGAATGTCCCATTGGTGCCATAGAGGCATGGCTGGGCAATCCCAATGATGATAATAGATGACAATGGGACTTCCCACACTTGCCTCAAAAGTATATGGGACATCCCATTGGTGCCATAGAGGCATGGTTGGGCAATCCCAATGATGATAATAGATGACAATGGGACTTCCACACTTGCCTCAAAAGTATATGGGACATCCCATTGGTGCCATAGAGGCATGGTTGGGCAATCCCAATGATGATAATAGATGACAATGGGACTTCCCAAACTTGCCTCAAAAGTATATATGGGACATTTCATTGGTGCCATAGAGACATTCCTGGGCATTCCCAATGATGATAGTAGATGACAATGGAACTTCCCACACTTGCTTCAAAAGTATATATGAAATGTCTCATTGGTGCCATAGAGGCATGCCTGGGTATTTCCAGGAAGAATTAATCCCTTGCATAGGTTCCAATCTAGAACAAATAAAGGAGAAGTAATGTAGTTGATTTCAAACTAAAGACTATTGGACAAATTATCTATAGTTTAAATACTAATGGAGAATATAACAATGTATAGTCTAGTCATCCGGAGACCAGAAGCTGAGTCAGATATTAGTAAGGCTAAGTCAAGGCATAATAATTAGTAAAATAGAATCTGGGATAAGCAAATATACAAAAAACTAGATATGAAATAATAGTTGAAAATAGAATGAAGCGATGATAGGTACTACCATGCTCAAGCATGGAGACCATATCCAAAGTAGGTCTTAGATCAAGTGTGACCAGAAATATATGAGTATGACCAAAGATACGTGAGTGGTTGAATTTGAGTATAGAGATTTAGATATGACGATGATAATATTTAATAAAATTTTAAATAATAATATAGTATGTAATTATTATAACACAATAACTAATGCACTCCTTCTAGGCAGAGCGCTGATGAAGCCGCCAACTTGAGGAGCATGGCAATGATGGTCGTAGTGTCTGGTTCATGACCAGGGCCAAGGAGCTGGATTATGCGACTTCAATAGATGAGAAGACGGATGACAATCACGATGGTGACGACGATGTTGATGGCGAGGGAAACGAAGAAATAAGGGAGGGTCCAGTTGACAGGTGTGCTGGAGTTGAAGTAAGGAGACAAGGAAGATGAGGAGATTTGGAGGAGACAGAAGGTTCTGAGATGATCCTGACCTAACCCACTAACCAACCCTAACTGCTAACCAACCCTAACCGCAAACCAACCCTAACCGTTAACCAACTGGCCTTACCTGTTAACTAACCGTGAACCTGAGACAGAGATGGAGACAGAGACAGAGATGATCCTGACCTAACCCTCTAATCAAGCCTAACCACTAACCAACCCTAACAGTTAGCCAACCTTAACTGTCATGAAACACATGTGGCAAAGGTTTTTCTGGTGAGAAGATGTTTCATTGCCTGAGGACTGAGAGAGGGGACTTATGTGTGACAGTTGTGTTATAGACAATCAATGAGAAGGACTTGCAGACACCATGAAATTGACAGCCTCGGGCTCCTGGGATGTATGGAAATGAATGTAGACCGATTTTGAGGTGTTAGGGGCGAGAAGAAGCAGTGGAGGCGAGAGGTGCCGGGCCGGGAGGGTGGGCAAGGATGTAGCTGTCATTCTCCACAACAACAAGGCCATTTCCAGCAAACTGAGGGTCGCAGACCTTGTAGCAGGGGCAATATAACAAGGCTATATCAGAATGAAGAGTGGTTGTGGTGGTGTGATCAACGTAGTGAAGCAGTGGAGGTAGGGGCTACTGAGCAAGGATGGTGCACGAGGATGTCATCATCGTTCTCCACAATGGCAAGGTGGTTTTCCACAAAACAAGAGTTGCAGACCCTAGAATAGGATCCATAGAACAAGGTTAGAGTATAATTGAAGGTGGTCGCAATGGTGCCGCCAACGTAACAGGAGGAATGGTCGCGAGTGCACCCTAAGCCTCCAACCTTGGCGAAGAACGGCCTGTAGCACAATGACAAGCAATCCGATTGACGAGATTTTTGTTGCAGACCCCACATAGGCTCCGTGAAATGGAGTCTAGGTGGTTTGTAACGCATCTGAGGCCGTCGTTGATTTTTGCGGTCGCCTGCTCTGTTGCATGAGATGGCAGGAAAAGTCGAGGATGGCATGTCGTCATCGCTCATGCAATTCTTGGCTAAATTGCTCAGGGCTTTTCTCACAGACCCTGGCCAGGGACCGTCCGGGAGGGTCTGGATAGTGAGCTGAGGGATAGGGGTGGTTGTGGAGGGAGGAGGACAAAGGGAACAGACTGGCGGCCATTCTGACAGAACGGCTGGTGGCACACAAGTAGGGAGTGGAATGGGATGTGCTGTGGAATGATTCTAACCAATCGTCGGCTTCCTCAGCATCTCGCTCACCTTCTTCATATTCTTCTTCTGTTGGCTGGCGGCGAGAGAGTGCATCAGGTCCTTGATGGCATATGGCAGGAACGTGGATGAGTTTGAAGTCGAACATGAGGACACCTTCAATCCAGCGATTGATAGTAGCATTAGGCTGAAGATCAGGTTCATTGAGCATGCCCTTGATGTATTTCACATCAACCTCAATGAAGAGATGCTTGACTCCATAGAGGTAGAGACAATAATGGTGAAGCGCTCTGAAAAGTCCATAGAGTTTGAGCTTGGGCTGACTGTAGCATGCTTCTTGTTCATTGATTGGAAGAGAGCCATAGCAGGCTGGACGTTTTCTGCCTTGAGCATTGAGTTGGGATAGAATGAATCTGATAGCAATATTGCTGGTATCGACGGAAAGAATGATGGGGAAGTCGGAAGTATAGTCTATGGGGGAGAGAGCAGGAGCATTGGTGATAGCATGCTTGAGAGCATCAAAGGCTTCTTGTCGTCATTCATCCCAAATAAAAGGAGCATCTTTGCGATAGAGTTCAACAAGTGGACATGCCAATTGAGAGTAGTTGGCAATCCAGATGCGAACGGTGCCACATAGTCCAAGAAAGGAGCGAATGTCTTTGGGCATAGTGAGTGTTGGCCAATTCAAAATCTTCTGTACTTTTGCTTATTGTGGAGATCGTCCTTCAGGATGACAATCTTGTCCGAGGATGGTGACACGTGATTTGCAGATCTGTGACTTTGGACCAGCAAACGTGCCTCCAGCATGTGCAAAGCGATGCATGATGCGATGGATGTCTATAGCATGTTCCCAAATGAAGCAACGGATGCCAGGATTCTCTGATAGAGTTTTAGGATTTCCATCAGAATCTTCATAGCATGTTGATGGACCTTTGATAGGAAGGTCATCAATGAAGATATTGGCAACATGTGGGATTTCATCTTGTAGGATGAAGCTTGTACAGTTTTGGAATTCTGAAGGTGAGTTGCTGAAGCCTTGAGGCATTGCTGTGTGCCGGAGTAGACCAAGAGGTGTCATGAACGAGGTGAGGTCATGTGAATCAGGATGAAGTCAGCGTGCATCAAATCCAGAGAATAGATCGAAGACTGTGTAACATTGCCTGCCAGCAAATGGCTCAACAAAGTCATCAAGGATGGGAGGTACACCAGCATCTCGGATGGTGACCTTGTTGAGAGGCTGCAGGTCATGGATGATGCATATCTTGCCAGTCTTCTTCATGACACAGAACCACTTGGAGCAATAAGATGATTGGGATGGTTCGTAGAGTCCGACAGCAATCTTGTCTTTGAGCAGCTGGATGACTCGCTTATGAATGCCAGGAGGGATAGGGATGTTACAGAACTCCCATGGCTCATGAGGAAGGACAGGAATGATGTATGGAGTGAAGTAATCGTCCCAAAAGGTGCCATGTTCTGATTCATCGAAGGCAAGCACCTGCTCATTAAGCTTCATGATATGAGCAAAGAGCTTTGCTTCTTCTGGCCAAAGGAAGCCAGTAGAGTTAATCTTGATTGACTCTAAATGTGCTTGTGAGAGCTTCTTCGTGGGAATGAATTTGGGAGGATGTGGCGTGAGTGGAATAAGTGAGGCCAATGAGTCTTCAGGAATGGTGCACTGGACACATGCTTCTTCAGGGAAGATGCCTGGGACTGGTTTGACTTTGCGATCTATGCGCTTGTAGGCACCAAGACATCATTGTCCAATTTCATCATCATCATTGTCATGATTGAGATGAAAGGTGCGAGCGAAGTCCAGTAAATCAAGAAAATCTTTGAGGGAGTAAAAGTGCCATGGTAGTTTGAAGTCATCTCGGACTGGAATAGGATAGGGCGAGGTCGGAGGTTTAATGGATGTTGTACACATAAGCGAATCGAGATAGAATGAATCAGAGACCATAGGAAGTGAAGGAGAGGGGCTTGAGGATACTAGTACAGTAGAGTGAGATGTTTTGTGAGGATTTAGGAGTTTAACGACTTCTCGGTCGATAGTATCTGTAGTCAAAGAAGAGTGAAGCATCATAGCATAGAAAATCACAAATAGATATTAAAAAAATATGAAACCAGGTAGAGGCTAGAGAAAGCACTCTGGGGATATTGGAGAATACATGGCGAAATCAGAGGAGGAGTCTGAGTTGTCGGTACTTTGATAATCAGTGCCACTTGTGTCACTGATGGCATTGGCATAGTTGGGAAAGTTATCAGGATAGGAGATTGATTCAAATGGATGGGGATAATGGTGTCTAGCTTGCTCGATTGTGTCCACGATGGTGGAAACACTTGAAGAATATTCCTGAGGGAATCATCATCTGAACTCCTGAGAGTTCCAATCCATCCGCTCTCTGTCCTGATCAGCAAAACATTGCTGTAGGGACCAGGAAGGTGAAATGAATTGACATCCTCTGTATGAATGACTGGATCATCTGCTGAGATGTGTGGCGATGGAGGTTTGTGGGGGTCATTGTGAACAGCATTCATATAGAGTCCATTGAGAGAATTGTCCTCATGATCAGGTAGATTTTGATCAATGTCAGAGTTGATGGATGAATGTATATCTTTGAGCAATAATGATGTCTGGATAGTGGGAGGTGGATCATCTTCATTGAATGAGAGCAGAGGCATGCTCTCTTCTGCTGGGGAGTGGTGATCTGAAGACGGAGATGGATGCAGCAAGTAGAGATGACCATTAATGATAGGAGGGGCTGAATGACTTGGAGGACTGGGATGAGGTGGACTGGGAGGTGGCGAATAACGTGTAGTGGGATAAAACCGGACATGAGCTGACCCGATGTGATGCTGAGATGATGTGTTGTAGCGATGGGAGAGAATCAAGTGGAATAGTAGGAAGTCCATGAAGTCATTGCCATTCTCATCTATACCAGTAGGACCTGACATTGCATATTCTGATGAGATTGCGAGAGTGGAGAGTGAATGAGCATGGGATGCATGACTGGCAACTAGGGCAAGGAGAGATCTTTGTTCTTCTTCGCGGATGATACATCTGAGTTCTGCACGTTCTGGGTCCTCATCTCTAGGTGGATCCCAGGTACGAATTCTGTTTGCCAAATCCGAAATATCAAATTGTTCGAGAATGGGAATGGGCGCTGGAGAATTGATCTGAGATGGTAGAAGAAGATCTGCTTGGGGAGATCCTATGCTGAAGTTTGCATCACCATTGATGCCATTGGGAAGTTGAATTGGTTGCGAAGAAGGGGGAGTGATTGGTGATGAGTCAAAGTGTGTCACTTCAGGGTCGTCAGAGATCATATAGCTTTGTGAGGAAATGCTGGAAGCAAAGTGTGAATGATGAGATGCTGAGACACAGAGTTCCATGGGATTGGAAGATTCAGTGCCAAATATGATGTATGTTCCATTCTTTCGTTCCTCAATGCTGATTCCATTTCCACACATCCAAGGACGGCCTAGTAAGAGATTGAAGTCTGAGTCACTCTAGGGAGTGACAAAGAGATTGGCCCAGGTTTCTGCTCCACCACAGACTAAGGGAACTTCTTTGATGAGGCCACAGAGTTTGGCCATGCCACCATTAGCATCTCACATGTTGGTCGTAATGGAAGTGGAGATTGGCATGTAGATGACGTTCTTGGCAATATTCTCTTTGACCACATTGAGTGTAGATCCAGAATCAATGATGCCAGTGACTCGGCGTCCTTGACACATGAAATTGATAGAGATTAAGGGACTAGTGGTGAGGGCTAGGCAAGATGGATGTGGCGTGTCATTGCTGATGTATTTGGATATGGCATTCAGTGGAAGTTCCTGATGCTTGAAGCAGATAAGCTCTTGGAGTTGCTGAGAGATGTCACGTGATACTCCAATAACTTCTCCAACTGACATAGTGAGAGGCATTGTCAAGATATGATCAATGATTCCTTTAGGATCAGCGGATTGCGATAGAGAGGAGGTGGCAATGGGTGGTCTAGACTTCTTGACACCTGAGTCAACAGGCTCCGAAGCTTTTGATCGCTTTGGCATGGTGGCATCTTCCTTGATGGCATCATCATTGGCAGGGTCAAATGATGGGCGATGAACGTCAAGTGGAGTGGGATTAGGAATGGGATTGGATGGCTTGAATGGGGGTTGAATGGACGAAGATGGCTCAGAATGTTCCTTCTCCTTTCCCTTGGAGCAAGGTGGGATGACAACTCCATCAAAAACTTCCTTCCTTTTCTCCCTAGTGACCTTTGGTACTCGTTCCACTGCTAGAGCATCCTCGGAATGAATAGGCTCATCATTCTCATCCAGCTCTTCGATGGTGGCATGAGTGATGAAGCATATGTGGTTGACTGAAGTTGATGGCTGAGGAGGATAAAGATGCTTGTAGGCATCTAGGTTGCGAGGGATGTGTTGTCCATTGGCCAGCATGATTCTTTGTGAGCTATCCTTTGCCAAGAGACCCTTCTGTATGAGCTCATTGACCTCCACACAGTCGTTCACCCCATGTCCAGGAGCACCACAGCTGAAGCATGTAATGTTCCTTCCTCCTGCTGGACATGGTTGGGGAGCAGGAGCAGGGGCAGGATTCGGGATAGTAGATGAGGCTGGTGCAGGAGATGGATAAAGTACAGGAGGACAGATGACTTTGGCAATGTCTGGGTCAAGCTTGAGAGTACGATAGTAGAGCAGAGAATAGTCTGGCTCTGAGATAGACATCCAGGAGAGACGCTTGATAAGATTCTCGACTTCATCTTGTTTTTGAGCAGTATTAGATTCTTGCTCAAGATTCCAAATAGTGACACGAGCTTCAGATGCGGGTATGGCAGGACATATGTTGTCATCTGAGCAAGAGGTGAATGGTGGAGGAGGATCAAGGGTTGTGAGCATAGAGGAAGTCTGAGTCAAAGCAATCTCGACAAAGAATGGCTTCAGATGCGGTCATGACGTCATTATAGAGGAATGGCTTGGAGACATCAAGAGAGGGGTTCTTCTGAAGGAGACATAATTCAATGTTGCAGTGGAAGCTTTCTGGAAGACCAGCCCAGAAGTAGCGATTGAACTCCTGTTCTGTAATCTTGCCCTTGTTCTTCAACCATCCTCCAATATGAATGAAGGCACGGTTATAGGACTGGAAGTCATGGAAAGTGTGAATGGGAGTGATGCATGATTCGATAACGAGACTTCTAAGATGAGCTTCAGAGAAGCATTCATCTGCTAGGGATGCATCGTAGACCTTGAGGATTTCGTCCTTCAACAGTGACCAGTTGGGGATGAAGAAATGGGTCATTCCTTCAATGGTCTCCCAAACACGAGCACTGCAGTATTGCAGTATAGCATTGACCTTTTCATCATCATTGGTAACAGAGTGGATAGCACAGAGTCTCTCATAGTGATCAATGAAGTGACGAACTTCAGAGAATTCACCTTGGAAGAGCTCTGGTGCACCTCGGGTACCGAGCAATGGGAGTGTGAGGATAGAGGGAGGAGTAGTGGATGAAGTGCTCATGATGGACAGAGAAGTTGGTAGATGGTGGTGAGATGGATGAGGATGGGATTAGATGGGATGGGTGCAAATGTGATAGCGGGCGAAGTCGATATAGATGAAAGAGGGGCTGTTGACGAGGTAGATGTTGATGGTGTAGTATGAGATATTGTAGTTGGATGTGATGGTGATGTGGAGAGTTAAAACAGACCAGAAATAGCCACCCCTCACAGTGGGCTCCAGATGTGAATCGCGCTGTGGATCTATGTTGAAAACAACACAAACCCAACAGCCTAGACCCTAGTGGAACTGACGTTGAACAGCCGGTGTCTGGTTGTTCGGGGTGGACAGTATTCCTGGCTAAGGAGTGGAGAGAGAATAGATAGGGGTGAAGTCCTCTAGACTTCAGATGATGATGACATAAGCAGGGATAGGATAGGGGTAAAGTCTTCTTGACTTCAAGTGACAAAGAGAGATGAATAGACGAAGCCTACACTGAGGCTAGACTTGAGAATGAACTTGAACTTGGAATTAATCGAGTGGGATTGACCGAGTGTTTACAGGGAAAGTAGGTAGGTTTATATACTACTGAAGACGTTGTATGCTCATGTATACTAATGGCAATGAAGGAGAGTGACGAGTAATAAAGAGAAGAATATTAGTAAGAAAAAGAGGAATATTAGTCAGCTTGACTGTGCACGACTGTGTATGGCTATGCTTCTGAGTAAGCAAAGTGGAGCTCCTGAGTAATCAAGGAGAGGCTGAGTAAGGATGATGCAGTCATGCTGTGTGTGTGCTGACAAAGCAGATGAATAAGAAAGGGGGTGGCTGATAAAGCATGATGAAGGATGAGTGAGCAGGGAGTGATGGAGGATGACTAAGCAGGGCTGTGCTGCCATAATCATAATGATGTCATGGATGTCCCATTGGTGTCCCATGTATGCCCTATGTCCCCTGTGTGCATGAACACTGCTGTCCCCTTGTACAGTTCTAGCTCCTCTGTGAGTGTGCAATGACTGAGTACAAATCAAAGTGAAGGAGTAGAGCCAAGATCGAGAAAGGTGATTGGTGAAGGGGATTCGTCCTGTCTCTGCTGAATGGAAGGTGTGGGAGAGCATACAGGTGGAATTGAAGCAGGGAGTTTGTGCAAGTTGTCTGGCAGCCATGACGAAAGGAGAGAATATTGCAGCTGGCGAAATTTGGACAACTTGATGAGAGAGCGAGGGATGTAGACAGTGCAAGATGAAGGGAGGAATTCTCCATATGCTGAATGAAGAGGGATGACATGGAGGATGATATGTCTTTGATCAAGCCATAAGACTGACTTGATAGAGCCGAAATAGATGCGCATTTCCATTGAACTCTGAATGATGAGTTTTCGTCCTGTGTGGATGGGGAATGGTACAGCAGGGGAGAATGATGTGACATGCCATGCTGGCATTGATTGGTTGTCAAGTGGCTGGCCGATGGCATGCACATAACCATTTGATTGGGTGAACTTGTGTATCCAGGAAGCGCTTGATGGTAATGACATATTGTTGTGATGGGAAATGAATGGTGATGGCAGGTGTGATGGCAAAGAAGTCGGATGGCAAATGAACGGCAAATGAAAAACATATGTCAATGCTGGCATAGGCGCTTAAGGTTGCTGCCTTCTGGATTGAGTGAAGCGAAGATCCTTCTATTTTGGGTGAGAAGATTGGAATCGCAGGATCTTGGCTAGGATGCCATAATGTTGCAACTTTCAATGCGAAGTGTGTAAAATCTTTTTCTTCATCTACTGTCACTTGCCTCCAGTGCAAAGGATGACTCCATTGGTTCTTGTAGTTATCTTTCTGCACTTGATGCATGTCTTCTTCATCATCATAGGTCCAGTGTGATGCATGAAAACAATGTTCTTGTTTTCATCGTCGACACTAGGTGTATGCTTGAGTCCATGTCTTCATCATCCATAGTCCATGCTCACATCACCAACACTTTTGGTGTGTGACAACAGGCAGGGCTGAAACCGAATGGGTAGGTCTAAAAACATACAGGTGAGGTTGAAAATGCAATGGTGGGGCTGTCATGTATTGAGTCTGAGTGCTGGTTGCCAATCTGGTTAAGGGCTGTGGATTTGAGAGGGCAGGGGCCAGCAGTTGCTGCACATTGTAGAATCCTGAAGCATTCAAAAATGTTGAAACTTGAGAGGATGGAGAATTGTAAGTAACTTCGAACATGCAGAAGTGGGCTGACGTGGATAGTCATGTGATGTGAAGCAGAGCACTATTAGGAAAAAAAAGTTGTCAGTTTGTACACTTTAGTATAGTGTCTCGGACTTAGATAAATATTTGTGAACTAGTAGTTGTATTGCAATCATATTCATGTCGTTGTCAGCTATAGTAAAAGTGTCATAGTAAGTGGTCTAATGTGTCAGCTCTATGTATATTTTTGACGCTGTCACGAGTTCAAACCTCACCTCATGCATTATTCTTAACCATTATGTAATCTATGTTCTGTGCTTTGCTTACTTTCATCACTTTCCTTTGCTTGTGATGTGAGACCAGGCTCCTTCCCATCCACTGCTTCGAGTGTGAGGGGCAGCTTATAAGGGAGTGGTGAACTCACTGTGAGTGACAATTTTAGAACCCACACAAAAATCACGTGAACCCCTGAAAATTTAAACACTACCTAACTTTATTCCCCTCACACTCTCAGCAGTGGCTGGAAGATAACATTTGTAAACAATGTCAGCCACTGTGGCTGAACCAGCGGAATGTGAAAAAAAACCATGTAGAACGAGATTAGGGTTTATTTTTATGGGCCATATCACTAATATATATGAGTGTCATGCACGCATAAGGGAACTCCAGCCATAGGCCATCAACTTAGACTCCTAATCAAGCATCATCTCTGTTACGGTTTTTCTCTTCATATGCCACGCGTCTCGTTTACCTTAATCTTATCTCCCAAGCACCCTTTAGAGATAAGATTACCTTCACTGTATTTTTAGATCGTTGACTTTTGACTCATTCTCAGTCAATGATCCCATCATTACATTGTTCACTTCTTTTGGATAACAATAGCTTACCATCACCTCAGTTTCCATTGTGCTACTTACACGTCGAACAATAACTCCTTATTGTTCTCCACTTATATCCACATAGACTACTGCGTATATAAACCAGTAGCATGCCCATATACTTTCCTTCAAGCTATTCTATGTTGTTCTCCATTAACTGGTTAACTCTAAGTTGTCTGACTAGAGCCTCAGTGACCGAGTCTAAGTCCTACTCTCGAAGGACTCTATATTCTTTGGCTAGACTTGCCTTGTCCCTAAACCGGACTTCAGCAAAAGCCTTCATTGTTATCGAGGCTTGCCTTACGACAACCCACGTAACAATCTCCCCCTCCTCGACTTCGACGACCACTTTGCCTCACTGCACCCTCCATCCGTCCATACCTTTGTCCAGACACACGGATGGCCCACATTCCACGCCACTGAGATGGAGCTCTTACTCTCCCTCCTGTCCTCACATGCACATGGGTGGGTGATTAGTCTTGGAGGGGGCATCATAGAGACACCAGCGGCAAGAGAGGCACTTATAAACTTTGGGAAGGAGCAAGGAAGGAAGGTCGCCCGAGTGAAGAGCGAACTGGAGGTGATCAGAAAAGGAGGGCGAGTGGCTTGCATATGGTGAGGGTGTTCGTGACGTCTTCCAGCAGTGCAAATCATGGTTCGCACAATGTGCAGGATACGAATTCAGGAACTATGATTCTATCAATGCAAACTCAGGAGGCCTGGATGCAGAGATCGAGCAGTTCTTTGGGCATGTGTTGGGTTTGAAACCTAACCTTGCACCGAATGTGCTTAAAGTGGGTGAAGGAGTGAGATTGTACTTCCTCTCATTGACCTACCCAGATATCACACCTGCCCGCCCTTCCATCCCTGAGCTCAGCACAGGCATAGATGCCCTGAAGGAGTGAGATCATACTTTCTCTCATTGACCTACCCAGATATCACACCCACCCACCCTTCCATCCCTGAGCTCAGCACAGGCATAGACACCCTCAAGCTATGCATCAATCTGCTCCACAAGCTGGGTGCTATGACTGCCATTGCCTCACATGCATATGTCTCCCACCAGATATCCACACTTAGATGCAAGACGTCCCTTCCGCTTGTCTTCACCGTCCACACGGTCTCCCAAGGCAGTGCCTTCCCAGACAAGGCAACCAAAGAAGCTGCAGACCTCCTCAAACTCACACTGCTCCTTGGATGCAAGTACATAGATATGGAGATGATCCTCCCACCTAATCTCATCAAGAAGATTGTGAGCCTAAAGGGTGCTTCACACATCATCACCTCTTCCATGACTGGTCAGGCTCCATCACATGGGATATGCCCACTCTGTCATCCATGTACACCGTTGCAGTGCACTGGCAATGTGCTCCACACCTGTCATGCACCCTCTGCTCCCCAGCAAGGCTGCTCCAGGCCAGCTGTCCTTCATTGAGATTCAGCAGGCACTGCACGGACGCAGTCTATATCAAATAATTGTGCTTATACATATATACGTCACTCTCTCCTATTTCATTTCTCCCTAGCGTTGTCCTCTTTCCTACCAATCAAAAGCTTGTCGTATTATTGATCCCTTGTGATTGTTAGTGGCTTGACACCTCCCTTCAAAGAAATTTTACCTCTTTGGAATGCCGTTTGCACATCCTATGTAACTATGTTGCACAACACACACCCTTACTTGGTGTACAATATGTGTGCATGACACTCGTATATATTAGTGATATGGCCCATAAAAATAAACCCTAATCTCGTTCTACATGGTTTTTTTTCACGTTCCGCTGGTTCAGCCACAGTGGCTGACGTTGTTTACAAATGTTATCTTCCAGCTGCTGCTGAGAGTGTGAGGGGAATAAAGTTAGGCAGTGTTTGAATTTTCAGGGGTTCACATGATTTTCATGTGGGTTCTAAAATTAACACTACCCTCTCACAGCGAGTCCACCACTCCCTCATAAGCCGCCCCTCACACTCGAAGCAGTGGATGGGAAGGAGCCTGGTGTGAGACTCCCCTTAAACTACTTTCGTCCACTAAAAAAAGCTTGCAAAAGCACAATAAGCGTGATTAAGTAACTTGTCATATTCCTGATGAAGCAGATAAAAGAGACTTTGTATCATCAAAAAGATGTGACAGTAGCCTATTGAAACAGGTGTAATGGCACACAGAAGAAGAGAGTTCACTCTATGAGAGACGGTGTTAAGGTCTGATTTGTGAAAGAGAAAACTCTAGGGACTACACTATGGAGATCGTCCTATTTCTAGAGTGAGAATGAAAGATAACAGCTACGATAACAATGACAAATGCTGTGTTGCACCATGCAGCTCTGTCGTGTCAATGTCTACTCGCTGTCGTTACACCTACCCGTCGGGGGGGTGCGGGTATTCTGCGGGTATGTACGGGTACGGGTATGTCACCCATATCCGCGGGTATGTATACTACCCCTGCCATTGCCTATGGAGCATCAAGAATCGAGCAGACTTATGACTGCCCGCGCTAGGAAGGTCAATTTGACCATTACGCAAGAGCAAAGTTCTAGCTATAGAGTAGATAAATTATGAGACACAATAAAAGGAATGACATACCGCTGCTCCATTGCGGCTCAAAAGCTACGGTGATTACACGATAGATATGATGACTATTGGGGTGCTCAAGACGCTCTTGAAGCTCATATTATTGCGGGGTCAGGAGTACGAGCGTCGATGTGAGGTGCCACAGAAAGAACGTGCTCCCGCAGAGGGGAGTAGTGAAGGTATGTGCAGTAAATGACGCAACTCATTCGAACAACACATGGGTATTGGGTCATACAGGCAGTAACGATCTATCTACAGCATGCGGAGAAGTGAGATGTATGTATGGTCCACTCTGTACAGACTATAACGTGTAATTGCGGTAGCGTCATTCACAACAGAGAGCACGGCACTGCGTGGCAAATGAACAATGTCAGTATAAAAACTCCACTGATTTGTATAACACTCACTTCGATGCCGAAATCACTGTCTGCTTCTTTTCGACACCATCTGTTCCACGTCGTTGGCCAACGCCAAATCTGCATTGCGCTTCTTGATAACATGTGACGACACGAGGGTCACATCCGTCACCTCTTCTCTGGCTGCTTTGAGTGAGCCAAAAAATTCTTCGGTCGAGTCCACAGTAGGCGTCTTGTAGTCCACCTCTGACGACTGTTCGGCTTCATGATAACACTCGAGAAGTTTTGCGCGCATGTTGTTAGCCCATAATGCAGTGGAATGAAAGGACTTTGGTAATGTGGTAAGCTCGAGGCGAGTCCGCAGGGCATGAAAGCGTGTTAGTCCTGGTTGTAAGGCAACACCAGGAAAAAACCACCGATAGGCATCATGATGACCGGGAGGAAGCACTTCTGTATGACTATCCACATGATAGTGAAGAACCCAAGTCAGGACCCACCACCACGACTCGAGATCGTGCAAAGGATTGAAACGAAACGGTGGGAGTATGTCCGTATGTGGGGGTTGCACTTTTGATGTGCTTTTTACGGAACGATCCAGAAAACATAGATATTTTTGCCCTTCAACTTCGCAGGCCATAAAATCAGCTGTCCCCTTGAAGACGTAGAAATTAAGCTCATATGAAATGATATCAGATAGTCAGGAGAAGCTTACAGTCCGAACATCGTGACTTTCGCTGGAGGACGTCAGTGACTTTGCATATTCCATGTCCGTGATTTTTCCTCGACCATTGCAGCGCAGTACATTTCCAGCGCTAACGTCACGATGAACCCAACCAGCGATGTGCATATATTCTAGTCCTGTTCAAGAAGCGGTGAAGTGCATGTAAGTAGGTAAACAAGGGACGACAAACCTTTCAAACCATCCTGAAGGGTGTGCAGGACGCCGTCAAGCTTCTTCAGGTCGAATATTGGTTCGCCAAGTTCGGCAAAAACAATACGGAAGTGTTGTTTGTGGTGGACGTCTCCGGACTTCACGGCTGGAAGGTTTCGACGCATGAGCTGCAATGGTGCCGATGGAATGTTGCCGACACTAGACGTGTGTGAGCGCTGACTTGGTTCCTTCTCTGCAGTTACGTCGTGCAACGGACTGCCGTCCGGGATGTCTTTGCCATGCAGGAGCCGTAGGGTATTGTCTGTCTCATTATCGATCATGACATCCTCCGCCTGAAGCACAGTCAGGAAATACTGTTTAGCATCCTCTACTTTGTCGGGTTGAGTCTCAGCTATGGCTTCGAAGATGTTCTCAAGGATCAGATCCTCGCGCATTCGATCAGAGTCTCTCCAGGCGTCCTTGATTACAACATAGTCTTTCTCTGTCGGTGGGGATTTCTTCTTCTTGTAAGCCTTGAAGATTCGCGTGCCTCTGCCCCTCAACGCGTCAGCCCCAAAATCTGAGATGATCTCGACGGTTCGATAGACAGTGGAAGGTCCATCCGTGCTGCCGAAACTGATATCGTATTGGATTTGGCCACCAACAAGCACTCGTTCTATGGTTGGATCCCAGCCAAGATCGACTTCGTTGGCAAAAGCCAAGGAGCAAAATAAGTGAATAAGCATATCGACGTCCTTAGTAACGCAGACCGGTAAGCCACTTGCACGTCAAGACGTGGTAGAACCGACCTTAAAAAAGTCGAACCGGTGTGAAACTACCGTCAACGCGCGGCACGTAAACCACAGGCGGACTTCGGTGTTTTCGATAGTGACACCAAAGGCGGAACGACGGCAGGGGTCGTCGCGCATGATGCTGTGCAGGCTCCAGATTATCTTTTGTTCGTTCTGTAGAGGGGTAAGTTGCAGTCAAGTTCGGACACGTGGACAATTACATTAATGCGATCATCATCGCTGGTGCCCTTCTTGAACTCAAAAGAAACCGGGATGTCATCCCAAGAATGTCGCTGACCCGTTGGATTTATCGATACGCTCTTCTTCTTCTTGAGAAGCAAGTAAGCATCTGGGCGGGAGGAGTTGTTCCTATGTGACAACGGCATTGCTGAGGGTCTCTCGACTAGACGGAGAGTGGACGATCTTTGCGTGACATCGCTAACTTCCGAAACGATGCCATCGAAGATTGATTTGAGACTTTCAAAGACCACTGGTTCTGTCCTAGAATCGTGGCTTGGTTCAACAGAAAATTTCTTCCATCTTCCATCCTCGGTTAAAATCGACGACTTGACCAAGGATTTACGAATGGAGGCGATACTGATCTTGGGCGGCAAGGTTGGGAGAATAGCTTCCTTGAAGTACTCGAGGGAGACAACCGGGATGTGTTGAAGGTCTTGCAAAACGGCTGTTCTACCGTGAGTTAGGTCTCCTGTGTGAAAGAGCGGTCCAGAAACCTGTTTTGAGCGAGGGACAGTATCAGGTGCAGCGGTGGGCGTGCTAGTCTTCGGGGGTGGCGTCCGCGGTTCCATGGTGTGACCAGGGTTGAGTTTAACCTGGGTGGCAACCGTGAGCTGCTCGGTTTATGAATGAAGGTTGTAGATAGTCCAGATGTTAATGCAAGGACTAAGGAGGGAACCAGGCAGCAATTGAGACTATCAGAGATATTGGCCAGCAAGACAGATGTAGAACTGGCGCCACTTGGTATAGTGGACAACGACGGTTACCATATAAAGCTACATAATATGACTTATGTTTGTTTCCCCACGGGCTCGGATCACGCGGTCAGGCGACTTTGCGGAATTATGGGATCATCCGACGTTTAAACATTAACTGTCAATTGGAGCGGCCCGATGATCAGCGTAGCCCCAGCGGACGACCACGCGCCGATCGTCACAGACTCACAGCTGCCGCGAAATCAACCACAGCGTAGTCCCCGCAAGTCACGCAAGGATTAAACTCGCACTTGGAGGATACTTCTTGCACGACGACCAGAGACGGGGGCATCGCCCACTTTGCTGTGCATTGTCAGATTGGCTGATCAGTGTAACGACGGGAGGGATTCAGTTTGCCTGTCTCCAATGTCCATCGAGGCGTGAACTTGATATTCAATACTGACTAGAGTATGCTATATGTATTCCTCAGTGGAAGGACCGATGTACGGCGCTAACAAAACAACGAATACAGAGATCCTCAGGCAGTGGAAGTAGACAACAAATGAGAGTTGATACGGAGGACAGGAAAACATTGAAGTCAGAAACGAGATGAATTCAAGGAACGCGTGCCCATGGCACCCCCCCCCCCCCCCCCCCCACCGACTCGGGGCACTCAGGCTCATCGAGATGGCTTGCAGTGCGCGTAAAGTCGCGCCAAGTTAGATGAACTTCGTTCAGGGTCACTAGAGGAAGTAGAGGAACGGGATAGGTTAACCGGCATTTGATGTAGAGCACGAGGGCTCTGCGAACGATGACGAGGGACCTGCCTCTACAACCGACAAACCTAAATGGATGAACGAGCACACCAGTGTGATTAGTGACCGCTCGGGTGGAATACATGGCGACGATGGATCATACCTGGGTGCGTTTGACGTGGTTCACAAGACGCGGGGATGATAATATCTCGCAACTCTTTGTTCTCCTTGTCCATCTTCGTATCGGCCTTCTGCCTCGCAGCCTCATCGTAAAGCCGTGGGTGGATCCCCGCGGTATGCTCTTGGCGCTGCAAGTTACCAACTAGAGTACAGTCTACCCCACTTTCCCCGATGCGCTGGGAAGTTGCCTCGTTAATGTGATGGGGTGCATGTGGGATTTTGGTGTGCTCCCATTGGGAATCGCGGTGATATAGTGGATGTACACGGTGATCTTTGCCAGCATTCGACATAGAGGATGAGGAATCTGCGAACGATGAAGCGTCTGCCTCCAAAAGTGTGATTAGTGACCGATTGGGTGCAGTAGAAGAAGAAGAGCATGGCTCGTACCTGAATGCATCTGACGTTCCAGTGGTTCAGCAGACCTGTGGCCCATACACCGCAACTCCATGACCTCGATCAGCAGCCCATCCCCCTCAGTCTCTGCTTTCTGCCTCACAGTAGCCTCATCGTCACGTTGTCGGTGGATCACCTCAACCGGCTCTTGCAGCTGCAATACGTCACGTCAAGGAGCGGCGCCGCCCACCTGACTGTCAGCGAGGTGCTCAAACATTGCCTCATCAGGGGAAGCGTGACCTTTCTGGGCGGGAGCAACCTTCTTCGTCGTGCATCTGACCCTCGTCTTGGACCCTTTATTCTGCCGGTCAGCCTCGATTGCTGCAGGACATTTCTTCTTCCATGGGCGGAACCGCTCGCGATCCAGACGTGGGCCTATACAGAAATAGTCGAGAAACTTGTCACAGCTATCCATGTCGTCCCAGCTGTCGTCGGAGCCCACGTCAGATTGAACGAAGCTGGAAGTGCGTCCTTCGGGAGCGTGATCAGAGAAGGTGGATGGACCAGCTTGAGGAATGGATGGGCCAGCGTTAGATGTAGCACCTGGGGGTTTTGCGAGGGATGAGGAGGAATTTGCCATGGCATTTGAAGGATCTAATCGCGAGAAGAAGTATTAATGACAGCTTGGGTGAGAGCAGTGACATAGAAGGGATGGGTCCACACCTATGTGCCTCCGCGGTTGTGATGATTGATGGGACTTACGGTGTTTCTTCTCGTTCCGGCGTTTTCTCCGGCGTCCAGAGGAAGTTCTATGGTAGGGCGAATGATGCTGAAACCGCGGGAAGAGGTGTTTGTGACGTCCTCCCCATAGTACATGGTGTTGGAGAGGGAGGGCTGAGCGTATAACAAAGCGGACGGGCCGAAGTCACTGGAGAATAGGGATGGGAACCTGAGAAATGGTTGCTCGTTAGACGAGCCAAGGTTCTTGCGCTTCTGGGAAGTCTCCGTCTCGATGTGAGTGTTGCTGGTGCAGCCGTTAGCCTCGTCGCCAGCGACGTTAGCACAAGCATCAGCAAAACCCAAATTTCATCACAGATTTCATCACAAATGACAGTGTGCAGGAGACCGAGCTCCCAATAATGATCGTATTTCCCCTGAAAAAAATGTGAGAATTTGTTAATTGTGATGTGGACAGCCCTACATCCAATCCAGAGTGATAATTTGTCCTCAAAAGAGCCCTTTGGAGTCGGTAGGTCAAGAAGTATGAACATCGTGACTTGCAGAAGAGCCAACGCCTTTGTCCATGAGACGCTAGGCCGCCTCCAACAACCGGTCCGATGGACACGGCCAAGCTCCAGGTCCTGTAACGGTCTTCAGGACGGGATATATTACCCGTGATCGACAAGTAGAAACTTACAATTCGAATAGCCCTGCGTACACTCCTCGCTCTTGGAGTGATACTAAATTGGCTGGGATAATTCCAGTGAGGGATTGGATGCCGCCACCACCCAAACCTTGGAGGGCACGGCCTGCGAGGAGCATATTCATGCTCGTCGCGCCGCCGGATGCTCCACTGCCGATGGCGAAGAGTGCGTAGATAGCAGCATGGTTAGTCATCGCCCGAATGATTGAGCAAGGCCCCGCTCATGGGAAGGAACGCTGTTGAGGCCATGGCGTACGCCGAGCCTACCCATACGGATTGGGAAGCATGGAAGGCGTTTGCGATCGTAGGAAGCGCAGTCGCCACCGATGACAGCTCCAGGCAGACAAAATTAAACAAGTGCACAAGGAAATGAAGATGAGCCAGAACTTGACATCCTTCGGTGGCCTCCCGGGTTCAGCGTCCTGGATGTTCAGCAAACAACTGGCTCGACTGGGGAGTCGGTAATTGTGACTCCACCATTGCAAAGACTACGTCACTTGTGCACACGGAAGCAAGCTGAGAAAACGAATGGTTTGCATATTGGAGGATATTTGTAGAGCAACCTCGTCCTCGCAACTTCTCAGCGCTTCCCCTTCTGAAGCCTAACTCTGATGCCCGGGTTTTATTTGGCTGCAGGTTGATGAGTTACTTGAAACGAGGTCGGATCATGACCAGACCTATAGCTAGCGCGCAACGGCTATGTGGGATGAGTCAGTAGCCAACATGCATTGAGGAAATTACTGTAAGAGTCTATAAAAGGTCTGTAGAAGTACTCAGTGTACTGGTAAGTCACTGTATTGGTAAGTAAGTACCTGTAGAAGTACTACAGGACTGTAAGCATGTATGTCAGTAGGAATAACGAATGTGTCTCACCTCAGTGTACTGGTAAGTCACTGAGGTGTACTCTACTGTAACGCGTGTCTACTCGACACGTGATTAGGTAAGCTGTGGCTATACAGCCATACTACGTTTGATATTCCAACAATTACATACCAGCTTGCAGTAGAGACCCGCGCATTGCAGCTTAACTCGTCGTTGAGACCATGGCGCCAAAGCGGGGTATTGATTGCGCCAGAGTTGGAACACTCGGCCTTCACTCTATTGTGAGTCTTGACCGTCAGGTTCGAATGATCATTCAGGGTATTGCTTCGAGTGCCGGTGCTCGGGACGACCTTACTCAAGGCAATGGGCCTCCTTGACGGTCTGTGGCTAAGTCGGCAACTCGGCATCATAGTGGCTACGTGAGGCTTGCGAGCCCGTATGAAGCGCATATGAAGCGCACAAGATTGAGAGGTTTCTTGCATCACGATGTCCGAATCGACAAGAGCCTTGTACTTGCTCTCACACTGCTGAAGTGCGACGCGGTTGTCCTCTGTAGCGTCCATGCTGCTAAGGAGCTTGTCCAAAGGAAGCCCGATGGTAGGGCAAAACGATGCTGAAACCACGCAAAGAGGTAGCATCAGTAACTTTACAAAAATCTAATTTAAACTTATGTCATCTTATTGCACTAAATTTACGATCAAAGCGTGTTAAGCAAGGTTTGTTGACAAGTTAAATTAGCTACTCCCTTAGACTTTGTCTTGCGATGCTCATTGGCTTATTGAGCTAACCACATGAATGAAAAGTCGTTTAAGATTGCAAGACGACTAAGTACAAATTGTAACTAAACAAATAGTAAGATGGTAAGACGGACAAATCAATGTAGAACGGCAACGAAAAAAAGTGTTGGAGGGTATGTGAGGCGCTGTCCCATAGAGTATTGCCAGCTAGACACGAGACGGAAAACACGAGGAGCTGACCATCAGCGGAAAGTAAAGAGATCGTCGTATTCGCTGTCGTCGCCAACTAAATCAGGGGCGCTGGCGGGCACCACAGTTGTCTTGACAAACCTATGGGCTTCCTCGACCACGAGCGTGAATTGTTCCTCGGACAGTTCCTTGATTGGCTCCAAAAAACGCCGTGTCGTCGATCCCCAGATGGTATCATTAAACTCATACCGCGTTCCTTTTGGTATCACGGCCGTCCACACATTGCCCAGTTTGGCTGTTTCGAATGAAACATCGCCATTGGACACCAACGTGAGCATTCGACAAACCTGTACCACAGTGAGTATAATGCAAGGCACGATGAGAAAGCTTACTTACTGCAGCGCAGGACAGTGCAAGTGCTGCACGAGGGCCCGCAAGCTCGACCTCTAAGGTGGGGACATCCGCTCGTCCCTGGATGTAGTTGAAATGGTGGGCGAAGGTCTGAAGCACCAACGAAGACCTCCACAACCCGGACCACGCCTGTAGAACGTACCAGTCAGCATTAGATGAAAGATACAACAATATAAAATATACCTTAGAGTCTGTGCCTTTGTTCTGACTGAAGAGAAAGCGGTTTTTCTTCAGCATTGCCTTGGAAAACTCAATGCGTTGTGCTGCATCACTGAAGTCGACATCGTTAGCGAAGAGGGTGGTGATGACTGCGACTGCGGCAGTAGCAAATCCACCGCGCCAATTATTGAGACTCTGTTTTGCCTAGCATATTGTAAGTGCATGACAATATGTGAAAGCGACAGCAATACTCACGATCTGAAAAACTGGTCCACCAGCTGTTACAACGTGCTCGATATTCCCCCCATAGACTGCGTCCCATATCTCCTGCAGGGTGGACTTGAACTGCTCGCTGGGGATGGACCATGGGTTGCTGTATCCGGCAGCAAAGTGTGCGAGTGCAGAGATGTAGAGTCGTCTCCAGACATTGTCAGTGGTGCAGCCAGGAGGAAGGTCGTCCTTGATGTACTTGTTGTTAACCCCACTACCCGAGCGCTGGGTCCCAGAAGTGCTACGGGGTGCCGTCTTCGCCCGCTTAGATGGTGGTGGCCGAGTCGGTTGAGATGTCGAGTCGCAATCCTCATCCTGTAGTGTACGTTTGTGAGGCAGAATGAATATAGGAACATGTCTGGCTTACCTGCTCATCATGCTTCCGGCTCTGCTTTCCTCCCTTGGACTTTGCAATGGTAGCGACTTTCTTGAGAGAGCGAGGAGTAGGGCTTGGAGGGGTCTGTGACTCGTCTTCCTCAGATCCGCTAACGATTTCGGTGATGTCCTGTGAGAATGTGTAAGATAAATTTAGCTGAACTTTCAGGAACACCAGCTCACCATAGTGTTGGTTCGTCGAGATGAGGCCACGACCATTGTGGAGGCGTTGCGCATGGCTTTGCGCTCAACTTGGTCATCACCGTGGATGTATGAGTTGCGCTCTTGTGATTCGATTGTAGGGACGTCGCTGGAGACCGAAGAGCCACACGGGCCCTTGACGAGAGAGCCTGAAGTGGAGATGGACCTTGCATGGCGGGAGGTAGAATGCTGAGAGCGTGACAGTAGCGAGTTGATGGGTTTGGAGGAAGAGAGTTTGTCTGCCCAGTCTTTTACTTCTCCCACACCGGCCCAGCTTTCTTTGACAGATGAGGCTTGATTACTTTGACGGCAAAGGTAGTCAACGGAATCCCAGTAGAATAGAACAGTTTCAGTGAGCGCAATCATGGTGGTGAGATGGGAAAGAACTTACCTCCGAGGTGCTGACTCCTTCCGTTTCTGGCCATCAGTGCGGAATCGATCTCCGCTATCAGCCGTGCCATCAACTTCTTGGAGTTTGCCGCATGCAGCTTCGACTGCATTGCGGGAGGGTGTTTTCTGGGTACGTGGCCTTCTTAAGAGTACAGTTGCTTCGTCGTCAGATTCCTGTTCACCTTCTCCCTCAGCGGCCTCATCTTCATCCACAGGGACTTCAAGATCTTCTATCAAACCGCTCATGTCCTCATCAGGACTGAGGTTGTTTTTGGGTCCTTCCACTTCCTTGGAGGCACTCCCTGACTTCATAACAACTCGGGGCCTGGGTTTGAGCTGGGGAGGATTGGTGAGTAACTTGCCCTCCTCCTCCTCTGCCTGACCTATAATGACGGCTAGGC
>MU123992.1:0-20988 GCA_014904935.1 Melanogaster broomeanus
CAGTAGGGAATAGCGGATGAGTCAGCCAGCGGTCAGTGGATAACATGCGGGGCTGTGATGGCCGCCCAACAAAGTTAGTCTGATAGTCCGAGTCGAATGTGCTGGACTTTCCGCAGTCAACTTGACGGTGAAAAGAAATGACCTTCATCCTAGATAGGCCTAGATAATGATTCACTGCCAACCTGCCTGCCAGGAGTGACTTGAGTCAGACTGTTCAGATCTCAGATTTGAACGAATTTCCGAGATGTTTGTTCGCGCTTGGTATGAGACACATGATACTATCAGCGCTTCAGCACTGACTCGGCAGATCAACGTGCACCACCACACGTATCATGCATTGCCTTGCACTTCCCCTCAACTCGTTTCCTTGCAGGAGTGCTTTCTCTTTGGGCTTGGTTCACTTGAACGTGGCCTTCATCTTATTTCCGTTCAGTGTCTATGATAAGCATAGCCAGTTGCGTGCACAAGCCTCCCTTTCCGTCAATACTCGACTGGCGCTCGGGATAGCAGAAAGCCGTACGGGGACGAGGCATGTTGACATTTGCAGTTTTATATGAAGATGCTGTCGTCCTCACTGCCCGAAGACAACACGGCATTCGCTGCCTATCACATGCTTGAGGGTCTTCTGCGCTGGCGCCACACGTTATTGATGTGAGGCTGGTCACTTAATCTCCAAGAACTGCATAACGTTGCTAGCGTTTTACTTCAGCCGGGAGCATACTCTTCGGGAGCGCACTTCATGATCATCATCTCAGATCCCATCGGGGTGGACGTGCAACATGTAGACCCTGTCTAAGCTATATGTTCTGCACAGCTCACATGTCACAGATATGTATTCATACATTGGACTTCTTGGATGGGCGGCGTGCCACAGAACCGGAGCTAATCAGAATCACTCGTTGACAACATAGCTTCTGTGGATACTTAGCCCAGTGCGGAGAAGTTAGAGCTTGGCGAGCGTCCGTGTCAAAATATATGATGACGGTTGTACCATCTCTCAAGGGTCTTGTCAAAACAGGAAAGATTGAGATGTGGCAGGGGGCGGATGTATATGGTTCTTGGCTTTGTATTTGTCTTTGTTCGCGCCTCTATTCCGTGTCTATGTTTGAGGTGAGATGGTTTGAAAGGATGGTTGGGGCTATCGGGCAGTTGTTAATGATATGCCGAGAGCGTGTTAACTTTGGTATCAAAGGCGATTGCAGATGTCGAACGAAGACACTGCTAAGCCAATACAAATTCTTGGGAAATAGAGTGTCAGATGACAGAGACGGCGAAATAAAAATGACGCATAGGCAGCGAATTTGAAATGTTGCCGTTTGTGGGATTGGAAGGCAGATCAGGAGGACACCGATCCAACGGATATGACCGGTTGACCGCTGGAAAGAATGATAGAAAAGGACTTGGGAAAAGAGGAGCATACTACGCTGCGGTGATGATTTGGAAATCGCTACTGAACGACTGGGAGGAAGGAACTTGTCAAAGGTTGTTTTGTTCCACCTGGAAACTGGAATGCAACGCGCCTTCGACGTTGGAATGCCATCTTCACAATTATGGATCGACATTGGTACTGTTGACCATGTGCGCATTTCTTGTATTGACCTTATGCGCTCGACATCCTCTCCATGCACTGAGGACTGGTTAGCTTTAAAGCGTGGCGAGGAGAGATAAGATTGGTGGAAACCCGACAGCACGTCACGAAGAAGTATTGGCTTATCCTCCGTCCAGATGCACGCGTGCAGATACCACCTTCATTTAAGAATGCCGATTTGTTTCGAGGCCTTGGTGAAACATTGTGACGCTCAAACCACCTCGCGAAACATAAGGGCATCGAGAGCTCCGGAAGCTCCTGTCAGCAAACCTCAGAAACTCAATCACGTCCAATAGGTTCCACTCTCGCAAACCATGGGAAGCAGAATGTTTTGGTGTTTGCAAGCAGTCAAAATATTATCGTAGAAGATAGGCACATCGAACGTCATCGTTCATTCTGCCTTCGTGCTCTGTTCTCTGAATTGCTTTGCCCACTAACTCACTCGGTGAGTATTTCAGGACGAGAGATACTGGGAATTTACGCACCATCATCGAAGGTATTGGACGATCAGGGAGAACATATCTTGTCTATTCACAGGTTTCCTCATGAGCATCGAATTTCGGAAGAAGAATGGCCAATCACCTCTCGTTCTGCACTCACGCTCCATACACCGTATGTGATGGCCAGTATTCCAACCATAGAGATAGCCGTATTAGTTGCCCAGTTTGAGGGACGGGTCCACCAACCACCTGTTATGTTCCCCGGTTACGAATCGCGGAGAAATGCGGCTCAGTCCTGGACGCACCTGCAGGCGACCATACGTGTTTTGGGTATGGGTATCGAGCACCACCTCCCTGAATGTGTCTGTGAGTAATGTTCGACTCGACAGGTTCCAGAGGGCGTACCATTATGATGATATGTTCTGCAAATTGGTAAACTTGGTAGGAATAATGGGAAAGAGAAGGGAACCCTAACCTTATTGTCCATGTTTGTCAAAGCATGATAATCACAGCCACTGTAACATCTACAAGCACAAGTACTTCTCACGGCCCGATGCTTAATGCTGATCAGGATCTGGCGGACACTATCGTGTTGAAGGTCTGCAGCTTCCTCTTCTTGTTTTCCCTCCTAACACAGCTAGACATATCGCAAAACCGGGTGTCCAGAGTTTTGCCTTCCTCTATCACGCTTGGACTGCCACAGACGACGGGCACTGTCGCACCGTGTTATTATTGCTTGCAATAACTTGCGTCATGACAAGGCCATCATCACGTTCCGAAATAAGGCGCCCTGGTGGAAATAGATATTTTACGCCCGGTTCGGGCAGAGCTAATATCCGTAAACTTCGGTAATTGGACTTGAATTCTTATGTTGCCGGTGCTCCACGTTCACGGCGTTCTCTTCTCGCGTTCATGCATTCTTGAAGATATTTCACCCGTCCAGATGGCTCCTCGGCTTCCCGAGGTATACATCTTGATGGGAAACAACACTTTGCCACCTGAACTGGACATCTGTTTGGTTTGCTTATTTGTGCTAGCTCATGATCTTGATGCCCAACGGCCTGCATAACGTTTTTCTAGCATTTTACTTGTGGAAGCCAAGAATAAGCCTCCTGATGATCTGAGATCTGGGCGGCAGGGGCTGATCACGAGTGAACGTGCAACGCCCATCTCATGGACGCCATCCATGCTGTATGCTCTTCCCATCTCACGTTGAACCGATATGTGCCGATCGATTTGACTTTTTGGTAGTGGGCGTGCCACAGAACTTGAGCTAACCAGAATAGACCACATAGCTTCTGTCCTATCCTCAGTACCGTCCGTGTCAAGTTGGATCCTGGGCGTACGCGTCAATGGTTATCTTAGCGCGTGTAGTTTGGGATCCATATAACTGTCCAGTCGTTCAGCAGCGAAGATGAGTCTCTCCGAGTCCGTCACCCCCAAACATGAGTGCCTTGTCGGAACTAGTCGTCCTGCTGAAGAACATGCAATTGATTGATTATATCAGTGGTGGGTGTGGTTCACATGCAACAAGCGCTCATACATTAACCGTTGTTCAATGATCCATTTATATGAAAAGTCGCCGCCACTGCGGCCGTTTGTTACGACTACAGTAAGCATTGCGGTATTGATACATCCTATCGCCATTGATCACTTCCCTAGTCCTTACGTTTTCGCGCGAGGTGGGTCGATTGGTATGTGACTTACATTTATCGCCTAACCAGTGCTACAGGTGGATCTGATATGGGTGCGGCACGTTGATTTTTCGAAGAGAATGCTTGTCAACTCTGCTTAGTTGAAGCCCTGGTCCACAATGACGATACTCTTTATTATGGTAAGCATTAACGGAGCACCAAGCGGGTAAGATTAATTGATGAACGCTACTTCAGACACGTTATCTCGGACTTGCATTTGTGATGTAGGTGGAATCATCCCCGTGGTGTTACTCCAGACTGCTAACGTGCACGATTAGTTGTATCGGATTATTCTGTATGTCACGCAACTCTTCCTGAAGCCCTCGATGAATAACTGGTATGCAGCAGGAAGGGGTGTTTTGTCCGTGTCTCAAGTTGGTCAGGGAATCCACTTCTGCAAGACAATGGTGATTGACTGTTTCCTAGGAGTGAGTGTTACGTTCCGCTTAATCCGACGGTTCTACAGCAACTTTTGGCGGGTTCTCTGAAACTACAGATGTACGCTGCACTGCATAATCCATTACCGAGTAACATTCTTAAAGTGTTTCTTTCAGGTACTGGGATAATCGAGTTTAGTGCATGGGCGGGTTCGTGTACGGCTTGGCAGCGAAAGGTTCGTGACTGCCACGTGGCTGTGAATTTCAGGATGTTGACTCTAGATATGACTCGAAGCGATCATGATTCTACGTGTCTCGGCCATGTTCAAACGCCCTAGGAGGATGATTTCCATCCTATCGTTCATGTACCTGCTGATCACTATCGAGACATTTGTTGTCACCTTTCTCTATGATGGTCCTCGTATTGCCAGTGGTCTCAGCAGTGAGTAACTGGGCACTTGTTGTTGTCTGCTTGCGCTGACCTTTCTATCCGCTTCTTGATCATTAGTCTCAACTGCCGTCTGTGCCGATTGCTAATGTTGCTCTCTGCAGTGTCCTCAGCCAGGGAGAAGCGCTCATGTTGACCATCTACGGCGCCATCCCAGGGATCTTGTTCGATCTGTTCTTGTTGTCTCTTGCACTCTATGGCTTTGCTGTACATTTGAAGGACACTAGAGAAAAGCTAGGAAAAGCCAGGGTCAATGTTTATATGCGACTGCTGTTTGAGCACAGTATTGTTTACTTTTCTTGTGAGGCCAACGATATCTCGAGTATAGTGCCTTCTTACTAACAATAACTGCAGTAGTTTACGCCTATAAGGACTCGCAGAAGGACTGTCGGCTTCCGTCCACTCCGGTGAGTAGATGCCATTATATAGTTCGCCTACATTCAGTGAGACTCGTGGTCCTTATAGATGATATACACCGTGCTTGCAACCCTATACTGTAGCACTGCTCCCTTTATCCTCTACCCTCGACTTGTTCTCAGCTTCAAGGGCTATCGCTCGCAATCAGATGGATTGCACTGTCGGTAGTAGTACCGATGGTACTCGATACTCGCATTCACACTCGCACTCGGCATCATCTGGTGCTCCAAGCAGCGGGGTATATACATTATCTGATTCTAACTCTCCACAAGATGCTCCCAAAGAGATCTGCTAGGCCTGTGTAAATGTCGGCTCGTGCGTAGCGTCTCCTTCATAAAATGTTGCCGTCTCTTGACGTTTTTCGAAAGGATAGATGTATTTTTGCTCATGGTTTTCATTTCCTCGTTATTTCTTGCACGACTGACCATGTACTGCCTTGTCATGACCTCCCACTGTATGTCACACGTCTCTCGCGTCGGCGTAGTAAGCTGTTTGCCTGTAAAATGAATTGTCTATATCCCTCTTTCGAGCGATGCGTGTGGTTACATATTAACTACGTGATATGGGGAATCACTGTTGCTAGATCGAAAGGCCGGAGGCTATCGAGATCTCTTCCGCTACTAGCTGGTAATGTCGAGCATCGAAGCCGGGGCAAATGGAGCCCTTTCTCTTCAACTGCCAGTGGACGACAGTGAGGTATCGAATCACTTCAAGAGGAGAGAATACCGCCAGGAGAAAGACAAGGGAAAAGTAGTTTAGGATTCGACTCCTGGAAGACCGTTGGTGGGTGTAATAGAACTTTCCTTACGGAAGATTACCGTGCTGCACACCTCATTGATTTCCGTTGGGTGATCAGTGTCCTGGCAATGAAGAACAGACAAACGGCATACCTGAGAAACGTACGGATCACTTGATACGGAAACGACTGTAAGTACGAGGCCATTCCGAACACGCTGGAGGGTCACATGTGAGAACGTGGTTGTGTTATAAATTGCTATAAACTGTAACGACCAGTTCCTCTCAGTAGTGGCTTCCTGATGAAGCCGCCCTATGAGCCCTGGTGCGATCACTCGACCCATAGCATAAACAATCCTCGAGATATACAGAAGTCCGTCTGCATAGTAAAAGTGCGCTTGAACAAAGCTGATTCGAAAACATCAAGACCAATGACTGAAAGAGGTGGTGTGGTGTTTTGCTTACACAAGCGCAGTGCAAGTGATGAAGCGGAGGAGGATGCAAGAGAGCAGCTGATAACGGGTGGTTGCGAAGATGAAGGTTGAGACTCTGTTTGGAGGAGAATAAGTTCAGATTGCGAGCTTTCGACTGTGAAGAGAGGTACTCACTGCGGGATCACCCGTCATGCAATGACGCAGAGGCCGACACTACTGCCACCATTCGGGCTCCCTTCGTCAACTGGGACCTGTGGCACCTGAGTCTCAGTTAAGACATCTGGTTAGGGGAGGAATGCGATAGTGGAGAAGGTGTTCATTGCTGTGTGTTTGAGCGATGTATCACGACGAAGAGATGTTAAGTTGCTGGAGCTTTTAGAAAGCGAAAAGGACTTTGTGTGAACTCGTTGTTGTGGGTATCCATCTCTCAATCCCCCTCCTATATACACGGTTTTCGTACCCTAAGGGCGGCCAGAGCAGACAATTGAAAGGAACGGCGCCCGACAATTAGCCATGGTCCGTCTCATGGCAGCATCCTCGTGGGCGTGCTGGCGGTCGGATTATGTTACGGTGGCATAGCTTATTGTTTAGGATGAATCGATGACCCATGACCGATGCTGATGGGGCTCGTCGCCTTCTGCCCTACCAACGAAGACGCGACGGGCCATTAAGAGCTGGAACCCATCCGTTTCAGAGAACACAAGGCCACCTTCCGAGTCCAAGTCGAGCGATAAAGTTCCAGTTGCGCGGGGCGAATAAGGCCAAGAGCCAATTCGGACGGTCTGAAGCTACCCGCCTGGTGGAAGTGTACACCAGATTGTGACGAGGTAACATACCCACGATGTGCAGGACGATTGACGAGGGATAAATTTAAGGAGGGTGGAGGTCCCAGTCAGACAGGAACAAGTATGGGAAACTTAGCTACTCGGACATAGGAATCATTGCATGACGTTGTGACTTCCAAGCTTGTTGTCCTTGCATGATGATATGGACCGAAATGAGAACCACTTCACAATTGTGTGTCGGTGACAAGTCGGATCGCACAGCCCATCAGTAAGTCCTCGAGTTGCTTAGCATAACTTAAAATGACTTATTTTGACTTACATATTACATACATGTCGAGGCATCAAGCTAAGTAACATAGACAGCTATGTACTTGTTGCCATCCAGCCCGAGAAGCGGAGGGAAAGGATCTAAAATGTCTCAATTGTAGGCAGCGAACATTTCGAGGACGGTCAACACCTACCTGATCTGCATTCCAGGTCTGTGTAAGGTTCATATCCACAATACCGCTCTGGAGGCATGAAGGCTTGGCATACATTCGAAGAGCTTGCGCATGGCATTTACTAGCAAGATCGAAGTATCCATCATTTCCGCCAATGCAGTTCGTTGTTGGTGAAAGAAGTGCGAACGCATATGCTTACCTAACAGGTAATATAATAGGTGATTTATGTTTCTTTACGTGTGCCAGTGTGCCGTTGACAAATCGCCATCAACCCAGGTGGAACCGCTTGATGATCATGAAGAGTACTCGAATGATCTTGAAAGTTGAAACATCACATCGCCTACATGTCATTTCACCAAACCCTCACTGTCTGAAATTGACTGTCAGGATGGTTACCTGTCTGCTCGACTTGGATATCCTTCGATTGATGCCTCAGTCAGTCAGGCGGATCCGATGTGGCTTTGGGATGTGGCTTCGACTCAGAGTCGTCATTTGACTCAATTCAATTGGCGCCGGACGTAAATCGTGATCTGCGCTGCTGGATAAGTCCAGAGCCACACATGATACTTTCCCCCTTAAAGACGGTCCCCAAAAAAGGTCGATAGTGCCACTGCACCAGCCCCTCTTTTCGATTTTGAACTCTTACTTCTAACCACCGTTTGCTGTATAACTTGAAAAAAAATTGATTCGAGACATCGCAAACAACAGCCGTTCGACATGCACACATACAAACCTCCCGACCTCTTTTCTGGCGATACATCAGCTCCTCGACGCGGCGCCCAGGCCGGCGTTTGGAACCAAGGCGAAATGCCTATGGACGTCGAGGGTAAGATTTCGTGAAACATGGCACCCTTTTAGCAGTGTAATCAAGCATCAAAAACTCACGATTCTCAATTTCTGACAGGACACCCGAGCCCGACGATCTCCGTGGATATGTTGAGTCCCTCAGACCAGGTGGCAATTGATACTAGTGACTCGGATGAGTTCGAAGACGCCTTCATCTCAGTCGATGTCGACAAGGTGCAGAACGCGTTTCTCGAGGTCCAACCATCCGGAGGCGATCTGCACAGTGACGACATAGACAACAGTGATAATGAGTCATTGTACACTGACTGTGCCAGCATGATCACAGAAATACCCGATGTCGTGATCGACCAAGTAAGTCAAATCGGATTTCTTCTTCACATTTGACAAAATGCTAATAAATACGCGAAGATGGATGCGACGTCCACTCAAGAACGGCCTGATCTGTCTCTCTCTATCGACGGGATGTACAGGATCCTTGATCTGATAAATGAACAGGGTACTGGTGGTCTAGGTACGCACGCAAACAAATTCCATAATGTGTGCTCACCAACCGCTCGCTGCATTCAGTCGAAAAAGTCATCATTGCTCAAGATTCCCTTCGCGACTTTGTGAACAATATCTGTCCAGGCGTATACGTTTCCATGACAAAGGTTAACTTCAAGACACTCGATCAGTACATCGTGAAGCCTATCGGTGTCTATGGAAGCAAGGATGAGATCGTCAGATTCCTGCTTTCCATCGGCCGTGTAGACGACAATATGTGAGGTTTTCCATCCCAGATATGATCCAGTAAGAGACTCAACCCACAAATTCATTCAGGGCGCAAGAGCTTTTGCGGAGTACTACTAACCCTGCCTCCCTCGAGCCTACACTGCGCTCTGGGTTGTATGTCCTTCGGCATCTGCGAAGGCAAGGCGACGAGGAACTCTTTGTTATCTATTGGCCCGAAGACACCACCTGGAATGACTCAGCTTCGTCCAGTGTTTGCCGAAACCGCGTGACCTTTATGAGGTATGAGGGGAGTTCCCAACAAAGCGTCATCTTGATCTAGTTCTCAGGTATCTCACCAAGATGTGTGACCAGCTGATGGCGCTGATATCGTCCGAACACGCGAAGGCGATGGTATGGAACATGGATAGAGACGAGTATCTGGCAGGAGACGAGGACGGGTATAGCCGGCTGGTCACTTTCGAAGTCTCAAAGACTAATGAACAGGAGGAGTCGGTGATACCTCGCCCCGGCTTTCAGGTGAAGTTTCTCACACTAGTGCGAAGGATCTTCCTTACTTTAGGGCGCTGTGCAGGTATCTTCAGGGTCTATCACAGAGACCAAGTTTCCCGGAGACTGTCCTCTGGATGCATCGCTGTTCAAGCCCAGACTGTTGTTTGGCGAGACGACACAGGGTTTCCTAACACTTACATACCAGCCCGCTAGGACCACGGTCGACCGAATTTCGAAGGCTACGTACAATCGCATAAGCCTCGGAAGTCTCTTGTCAGTACCTTTGTGGGGCTTGGGACCGATTCTGACCTTTTAATATATAGAAAGGACGTGGACCTCCAAATCAATGAATCCTTGGATGAACGTGGGCTCGAAATTCTTCTTGAAGCAGGGCTGGAGGCGCGCTTTTCCGGCGACTGCCGGGAGTTCAAGAGCAATGTGGAGGTGTTGAAGCGTACTGTTGATGCTCAGATGAAGACTGAAATATCCAACACCAGCGAGAGAATCGAACAGAGTCGGGGATTTACCTCAAAGATCATGCACGATGAAGTCGTTAAGGTCATACTCGGGCAATTTCCGTTCGTGCCAATTGACTCCTATCGGGAACTCACGCCGCTAATCAAAGTGTCGTAACAGGACCTTGAAGAAGGAGGAACTTGGATTAGGAGAGAACGGGGAGAACGGTGAAGCTTTCGCTACCACAACCGGTGAGTTCGTACGCCTCACTCTCGAGCTCTGTGAACTGACGCCACTGGCAACTCGGTACCTCCAGGCGCCCTCGAGGATCTATACGCTTTGTATCCTGACCTTCGAAGTAAAATCCAAGAGGAGGTAAGGAAGATTGAGTCCGACACCATTAATATCCGCTCTGGAGATTTCAAGAAGTGCAAGAAGAAGATATGTTTCATCTACGGGTTATGGAGCGAGATGCAAGGATGGCACGAGGGGCACCGTGGTCAGGTTCTTAACATCGCACTCAACCATGACCTACAAACTGCAAAGGAGCAGTAATCAAAGCTGCTTGGAGAACGGACGGTGATGGATGGTTCAGATCAAGTCACTTATGAACAAAACCAATGTCCCTCATCGGCCCGTCGGATCAGTCTCGCATTCAATCTCTACTCAAGAAAGCAGAGACCTTGTCATTCCATGGCGACCCGGAGTTTGTTGCAAGCCTGGATGACATTTTATGCGAGTTCCCGTCACTGGAGGAGCTTGTGCACGAGACTCAGCTAACTTTGAACGAACACCTTAAGAAGATCATCCCGACGCGCTCCAACAAGCTGACACACATGACCTTGGATATTCAGCAGCAGACCTGTACGGCACAAGTCAAGAGGGAAATAGAGATGCGGGAGGAGAAAGAGCTGTGCGATTTGCGGAAAGGATTGATTCGTGTCATCAATGGGCAGTTGCAAAAATCCAGATCGTCGTAGGTTCCTATAGATAAGTCTTGACGAAGCTGACTCCTGGTTTTCTCAGCCGACGCTTGCTGAGTATTGACTCTGTCGAGGACATTACTCAAAGGATTTACCACACATATCCTCGTATGCATCTATATGGCATTTCCCTTCGTCTTCTGTCTTCTGACGAATTGTCTGTAGAGTTCAGCCTGAGCGGCACCATGGAGCACTCAGAGGACCAGTTCCAGCAATACACAATCCATCTCATGGCTTTAGATAGGAATGACCGCCATGAACTCCAACTCAACCCGAGTTTCATGCCTACTCCGCGTTTCCATCAGAGCCACAAGTTTCGTCTGCCTCCGGATTTTGTGATCTCGTAAGTTCTAGTTACCATCGTGCCTGTGGTTCCCTGTAATAAACCCTGCTCCAGGCGAGCTCAGTTGCTCGAAGATGAAAAGATACTCTTGGCCGTTACTGATCGAGTTGGAAACTCGTACATATATTACGAGAATCTAACGACTATCGACAATGCCCTGGCCAGAAAGACCGCCAAACAAATGCACGGCGGGAAAGTTGGGCAAAACTTTATTTTGGCTTTTGACGAGTCAAAACGAATGCTTTGTGTCGTGGCGACCTCCAAGGTAGATATTCGGATTATTAGATCTAACGTCGCGCTAACAATCTGTCCAGCTTCAACTACACATATTTGTGTACGACGATGGGCGCAAGAGCATGCAAGCTCGAGGAACAGAGATTCATTTGAGCAAGTGGTACCAGGAAGAAATCTATCCCTGTCACGCCTGTTTTATTTGTGGTACCGAGGAGCTCCTTCTCATTGATACGCAAGCACATGCGCGAGTTTTCTCCCTGGTGACTTTGCAGTTCAGGTCTGTACATCTGATTAGTCTTCCAAGGAAGCTGCTTTGTCTCACCGGTCACCGCAGACCAGCAGTGTTGGATTTGAAGCAAATTCCGGTGTCGGTATACTCGTCCCCGGATGGTTCGTGCTTCATTGTGTCGCATCAACATTCCTCTGGGCTACGTCTCACAGCTTACCATTGGTCCACCTTCGGTACGACGGAGGGTATCCTTTTGGAGGTTCCACAGCTTCAAGCAGATGACTCTCTATGCCTAACGTCGTTGATCAACAAAAATGCGGTACATCTAGTAAGATTAGACGTCGCCGGTCATCGATGTGACTCCATTGCGTTGGACATTACACGGAAAGTGACTGAGTTTATGTTCAAGGAGAAAGGCACTCGGACGGCCAAAACCAACGTTACTAACGTTACTGCTCACAACTCCCTGATCGACTGTCATGCTGACGTATGGGCGCGATTCCCAGTTGTACCCGCTGTCAGACGAGAGACTATCACGTCCGAAAGCTTGAGGAAGAGCAAATCAATCGTCTTTGTCACTGATCGTGATCAAGGTCGTTACTCACATCATTTCTCTGACATCATCGCGACCTTCGAACGCACGACGAAGAAGCCAGGCGGCGACGCGCTGAGGAAGATTGCGATCTCTGGTTCTCCGTTTTCAGTAGCACTGGACGAGCTACAAAACGCTGCGGAATGGAGCGTCTCACAGTTCCTTGCGGGAGAATGGATCGTAGAGTTCCTCTGTCTTATTCCAATCCATATTGCAGTTACCAAGGAAAACCGGTTCGTGCCGCTGAAGGACGGAGTCTACTCCACTGCCCTCGAAAGATCATTGCTTGGCGCAGATGTCAATCGTATTGTTGATTCACTCTCCTTCGGATGGTACGAGTCAATCTTTCAATCGTACATGGCAACCAAGGTCGGTCCTCTCTGTTAATCCTTGACTCGACTAATGAGATCACCGCGGTTTAAAGCCGGTGAAAGTCGTTTCTTCCATGGGAGAACAGTCGGTGGGCAAGAGCTTTGCGCTCAACCATCTCGTGGATACGTCTTTTGCTGGATCTGCGATGCGCACGACAGAAGGCGTATGGATGTCGGTTACCCCTACCAAAGATGCTCTCATCGTGGCCTTGGACTTTGAAGGTATCTTGTCCCGACTATCTATCTGTTTCACTTTCCTTACGATTGAACTCGTTTCAGGCGTGCATAGTATAGAGCGCTCTGCACAGGAAGATACACTGTTGGTTCTGTTCAATACTGCGATATCCAACTTGGTATGTGACGTGAACGATATGTTACCCGCAGCTAACGATTGGCTTAGGTTCTCTTCCGCAATAACTTTGCGCTAAGTCGAGATATCACAGGGCTGTTCCAGTCCTTCCAATCAAGCTCCACCGTGCTTGATCCGGGCGAGAATCCGAGCCTTTTCAATTCTACCTTGATGATCATTATCAAAGTGCGTTAAATCATCACGGGAGCTTATATAGATCTCTAACCGGGTTTCTATATTCAGGATGTCGTCGACTCAGATACGAAGGAGATTGTTCGAGAGTGCGTTCCGTGACATAAACCAGTGTTCTTTCCTTCCCTGTTTCTCATGACGAGGCTCTAGGTTCCAGTTGAAGTTCCAGAAGATCGTTCAGGACGAGCAGGGATCGAATTTCATCACTCGCCTTCACAAAGGACAACTTGGCATGCTCCCTTGGTTCGTTACCTTCGTTTTGGTGCATATGTGATGCTCACTCTTTACAAGGCCCGTTATCGAATCAAGAGAGTTCTACAAACAATTCTCGGTCATCAAGAAAAGACTTGATCACCAACAAGTCACCCACAATGCTGCTGGAGAGTTTCTTCACTTGATGAAGACGCTGATGGCGAAGCTGAAAGTGAGCCTTTTCTCTGCTACTCGCATCAGAGTTCATTCCTTATCATTCATACTAGGCCAATGATTGGGGCGCTTGTCCCGTAAGATTTCTTGCCTTCCTAGTTTCCACTCTTTGACACAGACCTTGCAGAGACGATGGCGTCACATCGTGCTCAGCTCCTTTCGAGCCTGCTGTCGAACGCTCTGGAATACGGTTCACCAGGAAGGGGAGCCTGAGGTCGAGCCACTCAAGGTACTGAACTTCTTCATGACGATAGGATGAGCCTCACCTCTTCACTACAGAATTTGGACACAGACCAAACCGTCGACGTACATGACACGGGCTACCATTTCCTCTTGGCCACAGGGCACGCTGAGGACGCATGCTCGCGAACGCACGCTATCAGTTCTTCGCGCAACTTGGGGGTTGGCATCCTTTCGTCAACGCATACCTGAACCGGAATGGGTGGATGGCCTGTCGCAGCACCTCAGAAACCATTGTCAACATGCGCATCTGACCATGTGCGTGAGTGGCTGACATCTAACATGTCGCGCTTCCAAGCAGGTCACGCCAGCATCGAGGATTTGCGCAGGACGTTTGAAAGCGCTACGGTGGACCTGAAATCAAACGTCACATTGTGCAAACTGCTATGCAGCTCTTGCCAGCTGCTGTGCGTGAAAAGTCGTTTCCATCCAGGTCACCATGAGTGTCAAACAGACCATTCTTGTATCCACGAATGCGAGTTCTGTCTCGACAATTCCGAACACAAAGGATGCACTATGTCGTAAGTGGAGAGCAGTAACGATGACGCTACATGGACTTAGATATTTTTTTCATGCAGCGCTGGTCATCCCCGGAAAGCATATGTGAGTAATCTAGACATTATTTATGTGCTAATCTCACAGAGAACTTAGCTGCGTGGTGGATGCCCATCTCTGCGGACAGCAGTGTAGTATGCTTGGGAAGAGTGGTTGTTTGGAGAAATGCATCAAGGTGACTCTTTGCGATCATGTGGCATTATCTCAACGGAGATTGACCGCGACCCAAGATGATGGAACACCCAGATGGTGACCATGAGTGTGCTGCTACAATGCATGCATGCGGAGAGGTCAGTGCCTATCCTTTCGGCCCGGGGTGTTACTGGCTTGTTGGCTCATTTTGGCGTAGCCGTGTGATCTAGCGGGCATCCGTTTGGCGGATGGCACGCTTTATTCATGTCCACAGAGGTGTCATATCGCAAGGTACGTAGATGAGAATAATATCTTCAATTGCGGCTTGGCCTAATGCGAAGGACAGCGATGTCGAGCACGACCAACACTGTTGTGACGCTCGCCTTTGCTCTATCACATGTCAGCTTTGCAAACGGCTCTGTTCAAATGTCGACCACATGCATGGCTTGGAGCCTGGAGCAACTCACCTTTGCGGGTCAGTGTGCTGTTTCAAATGAACGAATTGTGGTAACTCACGCTCGTGCCTGGCAGTCAACCTCATGCTTGTGAAAGTGTCTGTTCGGCACGCGGGATCTGCGAAATCGAGACTGCACCGCACTCTATTGAGGCAACATTTACGGGGAAACACGAGACCTTCCAATACACCAAGGTACTGTATATATCCATCCAACTTACCTGCCACGAACTTACTCCTTGACATCTCCTAGTTCTCTCAAGGTACGCGACACTCGGTGGTACTATCTGTGTGCTGTCTAACGACTTGCACCTCGTGCTAGTTTCGAAACGCTTGAAATGCGTGAAAGTAATACCCCCTAACGAAATCCAACACGTCGGGTCCCACACCCACAGTCTCAACCACAAGGTTGTTCATTTCTGTAAAGCCAGGTGAGTCGATCCAGATTGAGCATTCTTATTGGCCAGTTTACTTAGATATTCCAAGATGTGACTACTGTGGCTACTTTTGCACATTGCCACTTGGTACGTGCCATCCTCAGCGGGTCCCGGTCGTTTCCGGTCATGACTCGTCGTTTGTGTAGGTCATGCTCAACAGGAACACGAAACTCGCCACGGGTCAATGTCACAGACACGCTGGGCCATCGACGGACCAGAGGACGCGAGTTTAGAAATCGAAGGACGTCGGTTCTCGTCCAATGATGAAGGTGCCCCTATGATGTGCAATCTTGTTTGCCAAGCAATGGGAAGACACCCCCATATAAGCTACTGCCGTGCTGATGATCCAACCGCTTGCAATGGCGACGACCAAATCCTGCACATTCACACCGGATTGTCTCCCAATCCTGCTAAGCCAAAAGATTTCGTGACTCACAGCTTGTTTTGGCAGAGAACTGGTAGGCGTTCATGATGGTGTCACTGTAGTAAATCTTACTCGGTTGCCCAGGATTCAAGGATCCCTATTCGAGAGAAGAACAGACCAATTTTGCGAAGTGGTAAGCTGAACATTAGCGAATTTCTTCTGGTGCTCATTGAGTCACAGTGATTCGATGTGCAGCGGTAAGGTTTTGAGTGTATGAAGACAAAAACAAGCTAAACAAGCCTGTAACAAAGGGCCTGAACATTCTGCAGCATCCGGAAATGCTGCCCATGCCTTCCTACTGCACGTTGCCAATCTTTCACGCGCCTCTCGACCCTGCGGCACCGTATAGACTGTATAGGCTATATCTCCCATGATGGACACCTATTTTCTTGCAAGAACCCAGTCATCATGCAGCCAGCATTTCATGTGTGCGTGTTCTTCCCCATCCCCACTTTGTTTTGCTCAAGGTTCAGATGACAGTATTTTTGTCATTGACAAGTATGCCTGCTCTAACAATCTTTCAGACCTGCGACTAATACCTTGCCATAGATCAAGCTCTATGACACTTCAGGACAGACGCCCACTCCGCGATACACCCGCATCGGCGAGAATCATTCGTCACTCGGACAACAGGTTTGGTGCTGTGCTATCATCACTGTACAGCTTCTTGCTGGCTAGGGATGCAGCCGTGAATGCCGGCGGGCGCGGTGTCCGTAGAGACACCTACAGTGTGATATTGTTCGACGAATTGGTCACACAAGCGGTTTTCAATGATCTAGGAAGTACTGCAGATCAACTCTTAGATACTCTCCTGCATTACAGGGCCTCGGGCTGGACCGACTTCGGTTCAGCAATTCAGACAGCACAAAGCGTTATGCAGCGGGGCTGGAGTATGGAAAGGTCAGTTGATGCTGCAAGAGTTTGGAATCCCTGTGCTTACTCCCGATCAAGGACACCTGTGATCATCTTCCTCTCCGACGGTGAATGTCCGATTGAGGACCAAATAGTCCAAAGTCTATGCATGTCAGCGACGCAGCTTGGGTATGCATTACTTCCGCTGGATATTGATGCCACCACCGTGTACTCATTGAATGGATTTACAGGAAAGCGCTATCATTCCATGCCGTATCCTTTGGCCACGACAATTATTCGTCTACTTTGCGACGCATGACAGAGATTGCCCTTGAGGCGCAGCGCAGAGCGCCACGCGACCCGATGTTGCCGGCTGAGGCCACGGTTCTGTCGTCGTACAACGAGGCTCTCGATACTGTAAGTGCCAGTGCTGATCTGCCGAATCGGAAATTGATCATGATGTCCACGATCACGTCTTGCAGGTCCAGCTCGCTGAAACATTCCTCGGAATAGCACAGTCCCTCAGCAAGCCGAGAGGATCGTTGATGATATAAACCATCCTAGCCGAGTAAAAATCCCTGACCAGACTGCGGGTGAATCCGAAGAAGGAAAGAAGGAAAGCAAGACTTAAGTATCCTACGGACGATAATACATGTATATGCGGTGTATCTAGATAACTAGGCGGGGAAATGTATTCCGAGATATTCCAATGATTTTCGACATACTTCATAGGGCAGGGCCTGGAACCCAACATTAAGAGCATAACGACAGTTGGGAATATGCTGAATATGGGACATGCTAGAAGATGACAGTGGGGACAGTGGGAGTCGACGAGCTAACAAGACGTACCGACAGATAGACAAGCACACAAAACTGGGAGAAAGAAAGGAAAGAAAAAAGATTACAGGATCTCCCGGGCTTTCAGATCGTTCTGGATGATCGTTTCCTTCACTGCAGCGGACACCAACTGAATACTTGTTGTATCTATCGCTTGCATTACACTGAAAATGGTAAGCCAGGAGAAAGAAGGGTGAAGGAGCGAGGACATAACTGTGGATAAACCGACAATCGTGCTCGGTTTACGTGCATAAACCGCCATAGGATGTACTTCGCCGCTTTATCGACATCAGCCCCACCCGTATAGTCAGGGAAGTATTTCTCTAGAGGGACCTACAAGTGATAATAAGTTAAGCGAAAAGGCAATGGAAACTCAGATATATGCACACCTTAGGCAGCTTGCTCCTGAAGACGTCCATCTTGTTGAGGAAGAGAATGATGGATGTCCGCAGGAACCACCGCGAGTTGACGACAGACTCGAAGAGGGTGAGGGATTCCTGCATCCGATTCTACAACCCATCTATTAGCGAGCGCCCACGAATAAGGGAATATGGATTCACTTGATCCGTCTCCTCAAGAAGGACCTGGTCGTACTCACTAAGGGCCGCACAAAAGATAATGCTGGTTACATTCTCCAAACAGTGCATCCACTTCTTGCGTTCCGAGCGCTGATCACCGACATCCAACATGTGGATCCTCGACAACGTTAAGGGATGCAGAAAAGTTGCATCCGACCTAAACCTACTGAAGCTGTCCCATGGTGAACCTGGTTTCCGTGATGCCTGTCGTCTTGGTTCGTGCCCGCAGCACATCGTTTTCGGTCGGTAAGTAGTTGGGGGATCCGATTCTTAGTACCTCCGTCAAGAAACTAATATGTGACACGTTAGAACATTTTGATGTGCGGAATGTGAATATTTACTAGCTGGCATTGTCCATAAGGTAGAACTCACTGCTGTGGTCCATCACCTGGGGTATTATAGGATCCTGCCAAAGCTGGTGGACAGCCATGGCGAGCTCGGCTGAGAAGACACACGAAGGGATTGCTTCGACGCGGTAGTCAAGTATTCTGTTCGCATTGACCTGAAAGAATACGTCAGGACGTATACGAGCGAGAGTGAGAACGAGAACGACAGGGAGAAAGGGGAAACATACTCGATTTATCGGGTCCACGCACTCGACGCCGAGCTTGCGCATTGCAAACACAATGGCTTGGGCGCTGTCGAGCATATTGCGATATATCGTGGACCGGAATGCCATCAAATCGTCTTGCGTAAAACCGTTCTGATGAATGATTTTCATCTGCTTGACGATTGTTGACTTCCCCGACTCCTCCGAGCCTGTGGCAGTTGGATAGGACAGTGAGTTTTTTCTTTTCTTTCTTTTTCCTCGTCAGGCAAGGTGAAATCCAGTCACACACGCATGGAGGGGACAAAATACCACTGAAGGTGTGGCATTGATTGATAAGAGGGGTAGAGAGCGCCGTGCAGGATTGGGGAGAGTAAGGAAGAAGTTGAAAGGAAACGCCCAGGAAGAGGACAACGCTACTAACTACCCACCTAAAACTAGGACTTTATATTGCTTCTTAAACTCTTCCGAGTCCTCCTGAATTTGCTTGTCGATAGCATCTGATCTTGCCCTTTTGGCTCTCTCCTCTGACGTGCAGTTGCCCATCTGAGTGGAACTTCGGGGTTTATAATCACTTAAGCACCTTTTGGTTCGACGGCCATGGCAGTAGCGTTGCGTGCAATCACCCAAGCTCGCCGTCCAACGGTATGTATCGTTTCGAAAGCTACACACAAGTATGTCTCAAAAGACACTTTTTTCACTGAGAGCCAACACGTTGATTTTATTTCAGGTCAATGACTGCTAAAAAGCCTAAAAATACCCTTGCGGAGTGAGCGCTTGAGCTGTGTTAGCGGAGTTTTGCAAGTCTCTCTCGTCTCCTACAGCACCTTCATCTCTCTCGTGCACAAGCGCCGTCACTTCCAAAAATATGTCAGTAAAGTTTACCCTCTTCGATATTTCCAACCATCTTGTCGAGGCGTGGCGAGAGGCGTTTTCAGCCCTTGTGCCAGAGCAGTGTCAAGCCCAAGTCACCATTCTGCAAATCTCTCCCATCGACTGCATCGTGTCCCCGGCCAATTCTTTCGGCAGGTTCGATGGCGGGTGAGTTCAGCTGCTACATATTTGCTTACCCTACTTCACGCTAAGTAGTCGCCAGGTTCGACCAGATCCTGTCAGATCTGTTAGCTCCTTCAGCGGATCCAGCCGCATTGACTCGTGCCGCCCAAAGCGTACTTCATCGTCGCTGGCGTGGATATGCACCTCCAGGAACATGTACACTCATACCCCTCTCAGACACACCGTGCGCAGCGAATCCGTTCTCCTGTCGCTTTGTCGCGCTCTGTCCAACGATGCGATTCCCAAGCTCTGTGACATGGCACCGCGAGATTGTTTACAACTGTGTGTGGTCGCTGCTTGTAGAGGTGGATGCACACAATGCAAGAGCTGCCACAGATTCGAAGGTCCACCCCATTGAATCAGTGGCTATGACAGGACTTGGTACTGGCATCGGTTGCATCTCACCTCAGCAGTGTGCCAAACAGACAGCTCTAGCGTTCGCTCATTATCATGATGCGAAGATGAAGCCGGAGATGTGGTCAGCGATGACCTGGGAGGATATTGAGAACTACCCTCTTGAAATCCGCTTGCCTTCTGATTACCATTAGACATTGTTGATCCACTCGAGGGAACGTGTATGTCCCAGCGTCGTCACCACCCTGGGCTGGTGACCCCTGGTATACTCCATGTACTACCACTTGGTCTCTCGACTTTGATGTCGCCCTCATATTTCAATATCAATTTTGATACCGTTCTCGTCTTGAACAAAGCAACTTGTAGCATGTGACCCACCCTTTGGCCTATTAGAGGTTCGATATCTTGAAGGATATGTATCAGTACCCCGCCACACAACACATTCAAGATTACTCACCTTCCACCTTGCTTCTTGCCGTTATTGTCTAGTACGAACCAGTGCGCTTACTTGTTAAACCTCGGGTAATGTCGCACGCTTGACAATCCGGATAATCTTGTCCGTTCGTTCAAAACCAATGCACAAGCTGAGAAGGAGGATCGAGTCCGAAATATCAAACATCGTTCTGAGTCACTCGAGAGCTTTACCTCTTTCCATTTCAGATATTGTTTGCCCCTTGGTGGTCAGACCGAAATCGTGCAGGTTTAGGTCACGACGACAGGCCCATTGTTTGAAAGCGTAGTAAGCAAAGCCCAGCTCGTGCGCAAGCCTCGTCACGGTTTTCTGTGGAATAGTTGAATGTACTTCGCGTGTGGGTCATAAATGATAAGCGGAATAATTCTGAAGAATTGATTTGGGTTGAGCGGTCCGGGAAGCACTGCTGAGAGGAACTGGTCCGTTACAGTTTATCAGCGATGATTTGTGTAACACAACCCCGGGCCATGTTCTCCCGTTACTGTAACT
>MU123993.1:0-34614 GCA_014904935.1 Melanogaster broomeanus
CAAACATTGATCCCAGTTGGTCTGGATTCCTGATAAGATAGGGTGCATCCACGACCATCCAACATCACGTGCAAAAGAGTGATTTTCGCGTGACACCACTCAAAGAATTACACTACTTATTCTGATGGCGAAGTATTATTATTCTGACACAATCAAAATCTCAGGATGGGCTGATAGTAATTTATGATGGTGTTATATTTTGTGTTTGGCACAAGTGAAGAAAGTAGTGTATTAATTTGAGTTAACATACACCAAAGAAAAGGGTTGGCACAAGCTTAGGACCAAATCGGGGTTGCAGCGAAAACTAGTGGCTACTACTCATATACTACCATTGCTACTGAGTAGTTGTGGTCTTGTGGCCTAACGGTCAGATGTGTTCACTTGGTGTTGTGATCGAGAGTTCGATTCCCTCGTGCAGTGCTTTTTGGCTGTCCAAATTTGGACTTTCACGTGACTCAGCAGCTTAAGTTAACTGTCACATAGTGTCACAGGACCCTGAGGTTGGAACGTTGTGGATACGCCCTATCTTAGAAAAGCCTAATTTGATAAGATAGCCTTCAAGCACTCACGGTAAATGTCATGTGATGTGACAAGACTGTGACAAGGCACAATGTCCGGAGGGATAACTAGGTTTAGCCATGACATTGCCAACTTGGGGTGATTCCGGGAGCTGCTAGGGGTTTTCAAAGTATTGCTATGAAATGTGCAGTATGCAACAGCTGAAGTGAATTAATAGGTTTCTCTACTAGTAGTGTTTATATACAAATAAAGATATTTAACATTTCTATGTCACCTTTGCCCTGTCGAGGTCCTCCATTATTTAATAGGGTGTCTCAAAGTAGAGAAAACAAGGTCATTTCGTCAAGAAAAAGAAGAAAGAGAAAGTGCCAAAAGTTGAATTGACTATTTAAACTCCGATTCAATATTGAACACCCGATAGCTACAGCCAACACAGCATTACATCACATGATGCCTGTAAGCAAGGTAAAAAAAACAATTATTATATTTAGGTTTGTAGCTACAATGAAAAGTATATGTATTTATGACCCGTGCTCAGTCGCCATCGCTCTCGGGTGCTCTGGGTTGAGGAAATCGAGCGCATGGCACACAGTGAGCAACCAGGTTAGAATGTTAGATACAGTTGTGAACACTGTGGGAACACAAGAAAGCAGTGTTAACCGCAGTAACATGTGAACGAAAATGCAAATCCAAGCACCACTTTTTTCGGGGGATGGCTGTGCCAAAATGGGTAGGGTAATGGGGCAGTGGTGCCGATGAAGCTGTGGACATCATCATGACCGCAGATCCCATCGTATTCGTGTGGTGCTGATGCCGAGATGTAAATGGTGGACGCTTGATGAGAGGGCGGTCGTGTTACGCTTGATGGGCTTAAGCACATAGTTGAGAATGAGATTCGCAGTAGGAATCAACGAGCTCTCTGCATATGATGAATAGTAGGCCAAAGTGGCAGTCTTGGCGAAGATAATCAGTCAATGGGCGGCGAGGGAGTGGGCGACACTGACACATTTTTCGTTACCCAATATCAACCTTGCTAGCCAGATCACGGCGGCGGCCACGAACCAGGACTAGCCAGTCGACTAATATACCTCGCATCGACCACGTGCGCTCCTTTTGACTCGACATATAGTCCGGGTTAGGGAGGGTAGCAAGCTATACAAGGCTCAGATACATGTACGCGGGTTTATAAATGAACCTTTACCTCGATTCGTTTCATGTAATCAGAAATCTCATTCACATATTCGGTGACCATTATAGGATTGTCGCCGTCCTTGGCATCAAGATCGTCCCACTTGTTGCCCATCGGATCGGCCTCTGGTTCACTGTCAATGCGTGCCTCGAGGGCAGCACCCACCTCAGCCTCATGCTCTTCTTTGAACAGCTTGGCCTCATCAGGGATGTCGGACAACGTTCTCCGCTTCTTGAATGCACGGTGGTCTTCTAGCTCATCCTGGGTCTCGTTCTTAACTATAAGATGCGAAGAGGTTCGCTTCACGAAATCCGCTCGCTGGACTCCTGCTTAATGACCTTGGAAGTGGTGACTCCGGACCGACGATGCGATGTACGGCAGTTGGGGGCAGTGGAGAGTTTGTGGTCGTCGATGGCCTCATCGTGAGCAGGATGGTCTGCGGGATCCTCCTTGACTTCAGCCAGTGGGTGCATCTGCGAGTGTGTGACTGTGTTCTTCATAGTACGTTGGGCTGTAGAGTTGGCAATGGCACGTAATGGCCGACGGGTACCAGCAGAATGTGGGGGCTTCGATTTGATGACGACTCCATTGAATTTCTCTTTCACAGGAAGGACCTCCTTACCTTTTCCCTTGACGTCCTTGGGTGCCAATGTTAGAATTTCAGGCGGGGGGGACGACGAAGGGAGACAAGTGAAAGTTCCGTGGGTATTCCTTTGCAAACGCACGGGGTACATCGGACTGTAACTACGAGTATTTAAGCAAAAAGGAACAATAAAATATCAAATATGTGGATGACAATGCATGTCAAAGTGAAACCGGCCGATGTCAGAATCATTCAGTTGCACGCGGGAACGCAATTTCAACACACCTCCTCGAGCGAATGAGTCACGGAAAATAGAAAGTAAAATAAAACAAGAAAGTTGCACCTCCTCAAACCAATGTGTGACCTACGAAGTGGTCCTCCCCATGGTCAGCATTAGCGCACAGCGCTCATCGACATCCAATCTCCACATCTCTAGATCAACAATAAATGGCAACGGCGACACAAAATGGGTGACGGCGAGGACAGAAATGACGAGTGATGATGGCAACGACGGACGGTAACGACAGACGGTAACGGACGGCGACAGACGACGACAGACGATGGCGGGCAAAACGCGCAGCGACAATGAGAACGTACTACTGGCTTCGGCCCCAGCGGCAAGCGACAACGACAACGATAACGCGAGAACGACAATGACGGCTGGCTTCGGCCCCAGTGGCAGGTTCACGACAAGAACGGCACATACGACGATACGACGATGACGATAGGGGCGATCAACAACGGACAGGGGCAGATGACGGATGAGTGACAAACGACGCGTGACGGAATGCGGCAGGTACGACAAGAAAAGACACACAGCGGGTGGTCATTTTCGGCAGCAATCAGCAGCGATCAAGCACGATCAGCGACAAGGAAAATTCGCGAAGGCGTTGTCATAGTGGTTCTGCACCACCGAGCAATGCTCGATTGAGCCAACGAGTAGGTGATCTGATTGGGTTGTAGATGCGGTCACGATTCACAACGACGATGATGGCGGTTTGGTTTCGGCCCCAAATAGGCAATAACGGCGCGGTACGACGAGCGACGGCAAGATAACGACGGGGACGGCGAGACGGGTAACAAGCGGATGGCGAGTCAATCGTCAATGGACAGCGGTATGACTTCGTTCTTCGTTCTTGTGTGGTGGACAGCAATACGACTTCGTTCCCGTGACTTCATTCTTGTGTGTTTGTGTTAGAATTTCAGGCGGGGGGACGACAAAGGGAGACGAGTGAAAGTTCCGTGGGTATTCCTTTGCAAACGCACGGGGTACATCGGACTGTAACTACGAGTATTTAAGCAAAAAGGAACAATAAAATATCAAATATGTGGATGACAATGCATGTCAAAGTGAAACCGGCCGATGTCAGAATCATTCGGTCGCACGCGGGAATGCAATTTCAACAGCCAAGGGGGTGGACTTGTTCTGGCTGACGTTCTTCACCACCTCACCAAGGGCTTCACGTTTACGCTTCCCTTGGGCGGCGGGATCGACTTTGTTCTCGTCATGGTTACCAATGCGATGCAGTAGTGGCAGCTGTAGCGCGATTGAGAGTGCCTGATGGCCTGTGGTCACAGTAGCGCCATTTGATGAAGGCTTTGAGCGGGTGACGAGACGAGAGGGACGGGCGGTAGCATTTTCGTTATCTTTCTGGGCTATCGCACGGCTTCGTCACCGGTGACGTTAATGCGAGTGGTCAGACGCCTGCATCGGGTGATGTGTATCTTGTAGGGTGTAGGCACTGCAGCAGTGTGCGTCTGAAGATGGATGCTTTGCTAATACGTAGTGTTTGAAAGTCCAGTCCTAGGACCGAAAAAAGACCAAGGACCAAACTGGACCAGGACCAAATTTGGCCACAAACTGGCTGAAATTGGGACCGGTCTTTTTTGGTTCGGTCTTGGTCCCCCACATTTTTCATTGGCACAAGACTGACTAAAGACTGGTTCAGACTGGTTCAGACTGGTCTTCATCAAGACTGGTTCCTTGCAAGAATTGTCAAGTTTTTGTTGCTATGTAGTATCTATAATATACATAATTAATAAATATACCCCTTTATCAATGGCCCATGGCTCAGTGGCTGCCAAATTGAGTGAGATTGGTACATAGTTAATAACATATGATTTTTTTTATACTTACTAGGTGAGCCCTACATGCAATGTTGGGGCCATTAGTGAGGTATTGCCATCATGTTTGAGCTCATTGTTGCCATTATCCATTTTACTGTCTGTTATCATTGATGGTGTGTGGTGGTGTACATGTGAGGCATGATTATAACACTCTGATTAAGAAAATATTAGAAAACGAGAATAATTATGCAACAAAGCATCAAAGATCAGTTCAGACCAGTCTGGACCGGTTCAGTTTTGTCACCCTGCCACAAAGACTGGTTCGTGATGGTTCAGTCTGGTCTTCTTAGATTTGAGGATTTTCAAAGACTGGTCCTGGTCCAGTCTTGCCAAAAATAGCACAAAGACCGAACCGAACTGGACTTTTAAACACTACTAATATGGCAAATCCCTGGCCCAAAAATAAATAGGGGGATGTATATAAGGCTGATAGCAGGATTCTGTCCCACACAACAAATGCCCCACATCTCAAGTCGTAAAAAGCTCCTAATGGCCCTGAAGGAATTCTGGGATGAGTTGGGGCTTGCCCAGTACCTGGAAATTCTTCGTGAAGCCTTGTGGAAAGCTGAAAGTGACTTGGAATCCTCTGGCACTGAATTTGGCTCTGACTCTGATGTAAACATGAGTTCAGTGTCATCTTCTAGCCCATCCTCTGCTTCTAGCTTACCTCTTGTCCTTTCATCTTCTGACTCAGAGGCTTCAAGTTTGGTGATGAACAACCCTGCAGTTGTAAATTTTATCAATCAAATTGCAGCTCTTGAGGATGAAGTCGAGTCCACCCGTGTTCTCAACCACCACCCAAAGTCATCCCATGCTCCCCAGATCCATCTCCTAGATGAGTGGAAAGTCAAGAACCCCAGACTCTTCATTCGCAAGCTTCGGGTTCAACCTGAAGTCTTTGATGCCATCGCCACCACAATCAGTACACACCATATTTTTTACAACAATTCCAACAATCCCCAGCTGCCTGTTCACATTCAACTGGCAATCTTCCTTAATGCTGCTGGCCATTATGGGAATGCTGCAACATCCCAAGATATGGCTGATTGGGCAGGGGTTTCTGTTGGGACTGTTTACAACTGCTATAAGCATGTCATGATCGCAATTCTTGATCATCACGACGAGTTCATTCACTTCAACCAGGAAAATCCTGCTGATGTTGCTGAAAAGGAAAGGGCAAAGGCATATGTGGAGGCAAAAACATGTGCTGAGTGGAGGGGTGGATTTTTGAGTGTTGATGGTACCCCATTCAATCTTTTCCAAAAACCAGGTTGGCATGGAGAGGGTTTTTATGATCGCAAGTCTAATTATTCCTTCTCAAACCAGGTGAGTGTTTATCTGTAAGATTTTACTAACTAACCCAAATTGAAGGTGGTGATCTATCCACATAATCTGCAGATTGTGGATTATGTCATTGGTGTGCCAGGTAGCCTCCATGACTCTAGTGCTTTCCAGCGAAGTCAGGTTACACGCTCACCAGAGCATTTCTTCCATGAGAATGAGTGGCTCTGGGCCAACTCAGCCTACTCTTCCCAGACTTGGTGTGTGGTGCCCTTCAAGAAGCCCACAATTGGGAACTTGAGTCGCAACCAGAAGAGGTTTAATTATCACTTGTCCAAGGTGAGTATTGCACATGCAGCAGTTGTGATACTCACCATCAGTGTCAGGTCTGTGTGCGATCAGAGCACTTCTATGGGTCACTGAAAGGTCACTTCCAATCACTCCGTGAACTCCGCTTCCAAATTCAAAATGAAGATGACTTGGAGTATGCCAACACCTGGGTGCGATCCTGCTTGATCCTTCATAACATGATTGTCAAATTTGAAGATGAGCTGGGCCTCTCAACATCTATGGGAGAATTTGCTAGAGAGTATGAGAGGATGGAGGAGGAGAGAGGACATGAGGGTAATGAGAATCCAGATGATGAAGATGATGAATTGCAGGGGCAGCCAGATGGAGCCCAGCAAGCCCAGCAACTTCCTCCCAACCAAGCAGTCAGAAGTACCTTGATGGCTCATATCATTCATCACATTGAGCAGGGTCTGTAGAACACAATTGTATTTGCTTGGATGTACAAAGAATCTGTAGGTAGAGAACATGACAGCGAAATATGATATGGCTAATTTTTTTTCTCTAAAGGTCAGCCGCTCCGCAAGAGCTTTCTCATAGGTAACCTTGAGCTCCAATTCCTTGAGCTGCATAGAAAGCTCCACCTAGGCAAGAGCACGGGTCAGGGTAACCCGCGCGGGTCACGTGTATGGGTACCATGCCGGTACGGGTATGGGTCCAGGTTTGGGGACCCACACGAAAACCCATACCCGGCCGGGACCCGTTGCCATTTTTGGTGTGTGGCGGTGAGTCAGCCACACTTTGAAACTTCATCGATAATCATTTCTCACTACTTTGATTCTCTCGCAGCACCGCTGACACGACAGACAATCTAGCCACACCATGGCACACTGTCATATCCCATATCATGTGCGTCATCTCTGGACCTCCGGACCAACTCCGGACCTCATATAACGCTCTCGTCTCATCTCCGCTCTTCCGATTCATCTCCGGTGGCTATTCCTATCTTGCTTACTATTTCCGCTTATGTCTCTCCATTCTATCTTGACGTTTTCTGACAACCCTGTCGCCTTTCGTCTCACTTTGGTTTAGCACAACTCTCATGACTCCTCTTGACTCGTATTGACTCCCTATGACTCCCTTCGACTCCTTCTGATTTATTCTGACTCCCTCTTCCTAATTATGGTAACTCCGGCTCTCCGGATACCTTCGTGTTTACTTGTCATTGTAGCTACTTTCCTTTATTGGTTATTCTCCATTGTAGTTTAAAAAGCTTGACATGTACTTCGTATTCGGCAGTTCGAATATCAACTTAGTTTCCTCCTGTTCAACTCAGTCTGACCTCCTCCTAAATCCAACTCCTTGATCTCCCCCTGCTCGACACTTGAAGCAAGACTTCTTGTCGTCACTCTGACCCAACTCCGTATCTCCTCCGTCGCTCCGCTCCTCCGAAAATACTTGGACAAGAACTTGCGGCAAGGGCGCAACACACAAGTTGAAGCCGACGTCCATTCCACCCCCTTCGCGTATATTCCTACTATCTCCGCTGCTCCGATAACCCCAGAGGAACCGGACTTAACACACACACACACGACGAGGAGCACTCCATGTGCAGCCACAACAACGACAACAACTTTCCGATGCATGCCATAGGCCCATAGCCCAAGGCCTGGGTTTCCTTTTTGTCATTTGATAACTAACTACTGTAACTCGCAGGTACCCCAGAACAAATGCTCCATGTGCAGCCGCAACGACAACGATTCAACTCATACGAAGAAAAAGGCCTGAGTTTCCTTTTGGTCATTTGATAACTAACTACTGTAACTTGCAGGTACCCCAGAACAATGCTCCATGTGCAGCTGCAATGACAACAACGATTCAACTCATACGAAGAAAAGAAGTGTAAGAAGGAAGAGAACTCGACTTACGACATGAAGACTAGCGCAGGCCACAAGGATGACAAGAAGGTAGATGGCTGGGGATTGGTGCTGTTCAACGGTGAAGAGTACAGATTTTCAGTTATCTACCTGACGTTCCGCTGATAATCGTTTCCAGGGTCACTGACGAAGTCAAGCCATACGCTTTTAGACCCGCCCGTGCGTTTTCAGCTGCACCCACCGCGCCTCCCAAAATGGATCCATTCTCGCAAAAAGAACCCCGCTGCCTCAAGACTGGACCTGTCATCTCAAATGTAGACACGACATGTCGAAACTGGACACCCCACCATCTCAAAAGCTGACCCAAGTGTTGAAAACGGACCCATCAGCAGCCGCGACGTGCCGCGGCAACAGTCACATTGGTGCATGCGTGCACGTTATACTAGTTTTTATTTTATTTCTATCCTTATTTGCTAATAACTAACTACTCTTGCGGGTACGATAATCACGCGCCCCAGCGCATCCTCATGCCGTCTTTTTTGGGTGCCCACTCTTGTGGGCCCCTCACATTGTTGCAGTCGTCTTGTCATGGTTGATGGGTGCCCACTCTTGTGGGCCCCTCACATTGTTGCAGTCGTCTTGTCATGGTTGATGGGTGCCCACTCTTGTGGCCTCACGTTGTTGCAGTCGTCTTGTCATGGTTGATGGGTGCCCACTCTTGTGGGCCCCTCACGTTGTTGCCATCGTCTTGTTGTTGTTGATGGGTGCCCACTCTTGTGGGCCCCTCATGTTGTTGCAGTCGTCTTGTCGTTGTTGATGGGTGCCCACTCTAGTGGGCCCCTCACGTGTGGGCCCCTCACGTTGTTGCCGTCGTCTTGTCGTTGTTGATGGGTGCCCACTCTTGTGGGCCCCTCATGTTGTTGCCGTCGTCTTGTCGTTGTTGATGGGTGCCCACTCTTGTGGGCCCCTCACGTTGTTGCCGTCGTCTTGTCGTCGTTGATGGGTGCCCACTCTTGTGGGCCCCTCACGTTGTCGCAGTCGTCTTGTCGTCGTTGATGGGTGCCCACTTTTGTGGGCCCTCTCATCATTGGCTAGTAGTACAGTACTATATCGTGTTGTATTCGTAGTTACCCTACTGTGATGACATACCCACGGGTATACCCATGTGCGGGTATACCCAAGGGTACCTTTCTCCCTACCCATGCAGTGACCCGGACCCATGTCACGGGTCCGGGTATATCTCCGGGTAAGGGTGCGGGTCAGAGCTCAGACACCCCAGGGTTTACCCGTGTTCTTGCCTAGTCTCTCCTCAGCCTTCTTCTTTTCCTCCTTGGCCTTCTTTTTCTCCTCCTCAAGCCTTCGTGCTTCCTCCGCTCGTCTAGCTTCTGCCACTCTATGCTCTTCCTCAGCCTTTTTCGCTGCCCGCATCGCTCGACGCCGTTTGCGCTCATTAAACTTCAGCTCAGCGACCTCTTCCAAATCAGACTTGTGCTCGGTGAGCTGCTCATCCGTCCATTGTGTAACGTCGGCAGGGAAGAGATTGTTGTTGGGAGCGGACATGGTTAGAATCGAAGGTTAAGATTTGTTGATGAGTTCAAATTTTCAGGCGGTACTTAATCCGTTTTTTGAACTCCGCTCCAAAAACATCCGGCGTACTCCGAAGCATCATTTTCAAACTCCACCTCATTATCCTTCACCGCCACTCATTCAAGACCCTCGAAGGCTCGGGTCTAAGAGGGGGATACTGTCATATCCCAGATCCGCACATTCAACTCCGGGCCCCTCCGACGCCTCCGGACCAACTCCGATGGTTATACCACATCCACCTGTATCAACATGACTTCTCCGGTCCTCCGGTTCTCATCTCCCTTATCTAAGATCCTTATCCTTATCGATGCCTCGTGTCCTCTGTTCCATTCCCCCATCATTCTCTCCTTCTCATGTCAATAATGTTCATCATTCCGACTTTGTTCTTCCCTTTGTTCTCTTGACACTTCCGATTCTCCCCTTGACATCTCCGTGACATTTCTGCTTTGTTCCGCTCCGGAGCTCCGGCTCACCTCGTGTTTACTTGTCACCGTAGTTACACTTCTATTTTTATGTTCTCTCTCCGTAATATATAAACTCCTGTAACTCCTCCTTAGTTCTTCAGTTCGAATATCATCTTAAATCACTCCTCCTGCTCTCTCCTGATCTCCCTAAGTTTCACCTCAGACTTATCTCCACTTCCTACTCCTCTAGACTTCATTGGGATCTCCCCTTGTCGTCACTCTGATCTTACTACCTCCGAAATCCTTGGACTAAACTCAGCAAGGGCGCAACACATAAGTTGAAGCCAAGTCCATTTCGTCTTCCGACAACTCTGGTCCCTGCGACAAAACTCTGCTTCTACCTCGTTCTCCCCTTTCCTACCCATGCAATCTCCGGAGTTCCCAGAGCGAGCCGGAAGTAGATTGGACTTTAACACTGGGTATGGGTGGGGGTATGACCTCTGATACCCCGGGGTGTACCCATGCAGATGCCTATGCACAGCCACAATGACAACCACATTGATACACACACCCCATATGTTTTTCTTTTCTTTTCTGTTGCTATTAATTAACTACTGTCATAGCTATGACAATCGTGTGTCCAAGTGCTCATGCTTTGCCTCTCCCGAGTCCTGACACCACGGGCAAAGCCAAATTGCGTCTGGGACAAAATGGGTCAGGTGACGCCAACGCAATTTATACTACTAAGCTCGTGATAGCACCGCAGAACCATAGCTATATTTTGTACATATGACAGTGATAAAATGTGGACAAAATGCCATCTACTTGTGACATTTTAACAAAGGCTATTATATGTAAAAAAGCATAACTCACGTTGACATTACAAACAGCATTTTACCCCTGACACAATCCCCATATGCCCACCAGGGTAGGTCTCCCCTTTGTGGGCAACAAAGGGTCCTATTACTTAGACCTACCCTGGTGGGCATATGGGGATTGTGTCAGGGGTAAAACACTGTTTGTAATGTCAATGCGAGTTATACTTCTCTACATATAATAGCCTTTGTTAAAATGTCACAATAAGATGGCATTTTGTCCACATTTTATCACTGTCATATCTACAAAACATAGCTATGATTATGCAGTGCTATTACGAGTCTAGTACTATAAATTGCGTTGGCGTCACCTGACCCATTTTGTCCTAGACCCAATTTTGCTTTGCCTGTGGTGTGAGTCCTCCATCCATACAATGGGTGCTCCGTGCACAGCCGCAATGCATGCATACTATACTTTTTTTTCTTTTTATTTGTATTGCTACTAACTAACCACTCTCGCAGCTAATGTAGATGTAGCTTTATAAATAAAATGACTGGTAATATGTTGTAGTACCCGCGGGTATACCCTTGACGGGTGTACCCATGGGTCTGTACCTACCTACCTGCAGCTCAACCCGTACCCGTCATCACGGGTACAGGTATATCACAGGTATGGGTACAGGTATGACCTCCCACTTTACCCTAACTGCCACCACATGTTCAGTCTTGATGAGGTTGAGAAGGCTCCAAGCCCCCAAGCATAGCAGCATGCAAGTGAATTGAGCTGAAAGATGGAAACACATGTGTGTGACAATGAGATGACCACAGCTGAAAAGACATTCCACATCAATGTATGTAGCTAAAACAAATATTAGTCCTGCCATCATTAACATAAATGTTGTAGTGATACCCATTGGTATCCATGGTATTATACCCACACCATGGGTATGGGTATGGGTATGGGTATGTGTATCAGATGGGCAGACGGTCGACCCCTACCCATACCCAACTCCCCAACCAAAAGGGGAGGGGACTTCGCTGATGGTGGCAGACTTTGTTTCCGCCGATTACAGCTGGCTATGATCACTGGATGGAAAGGAATCGGCTCATGTGCTGTTTCAGGCAGGAAAATCACAGGATGGTTATTTTACCAATGACGAGATTCTCAGGCACGTCAAAAGTGTGATCGCCATACTGCAACAACATTACCCTGATGAAGACCACATATTTGTCTTTGACAATGCAACCACGCACCTTAAGTGAGCCGACAATGTGTTGTCTGCACACAATATACCTAAAGGCTGTAAGGAATGGGGGGTTGATACCCCTGTCAAGGATGATGTTACTGGTAAAGCTATTATTGGTGCAATGGGCAAAGTCGTCATGAAGAAGGTTTGGATAGCTAATGGTTTCTTTAATGGAGCTGTGCAAGAGTTTTACTGGCCTGAAGACCACAAAAACACCGGCAAATTCAAGGGGATGGTGCAGATTCTGGAAGAAAGGGGTTTCGAAGCGAAAAAATTGAAACTCAAGGCACAGTGCAATAAAGAATTCAAGTGTGCACCTGGATTGACTAATTGCTGCTGCCAGCACATTCTCTACAACCAACCTGATTTCATCCATGTCGACTCACTCCTGGAGACCACCTGCAAGATGATGGGATTCAATGTGATATTTTTACCAAAATTTCACTGCGAGCTCAACTTCATTGAGCATTGCTGGGGTTATGCAAAACGGGTTTACCGCTGTTACCCACCATCATCTAAAGATGCTGATTTGGAGGCCAATGTGATCAAAGCACTCAATTCAGTGCCACTCGAGAGCATACGAAAGTGAGTTTCAAGTTTCTTCAAGTTGCATCTGACACTGGTGGCATAGCAATGATCAGCTACTGACAAGTTTCTCAGATTTGCAACACAGTCACACCGTTTTATGGATGCTTACTACAAAGGTCTCAATGGTAAACAAGCAGCTTGGGCAAAAAAGTATCGCAGCCACCGAGTCCTTCCTGCAACAATAGGGTGTCTCAGAGTTGGCTAAATTGCAAAATGGACAGCGTTTTTCACACCAGAAAAGTGACGTCCAAACTTTGAGCAGTGTTCAAACTCCGATCAAACTCCGATAGTACTGCCACGTCTCTTTCCCTTGCCCATCGATATCGCTACAAACCTACTCACCCTATCAGATTGCCCATGGCAAATACTTCTCGAGGTCGTGGAGGAGGTTGTGGACGTGGTTTGACTAGCCATGATGTAGAGATGGAAAAGGTCCCGGCACCCACAAATCCTGCACCCATCAAGTTACCACCCGTTTATTGGGATAAACAGCACAGTGCTCACACAGACCGCCTTGTTGAGTGGTGCCAGCAAAATCCCAGTGCACGCCTCCAATTTTTCTCAGATTCAACCCAGGGTGCCAAGGAGGAGGGGCGCCACAAGGAGCAAGCATGCCATACCAAGAACACATACTACGTACAGCTCGCTCAGGCGATCTTTGCAGAGGACGAGAACCCGGAGTTCCATTCCTACAGCAAGGTATCTCCTGGAGTCTTTACTGCAGCAATCCAACGCCGCCTGTCCTCGTAAGTCCTTACCTTACTCATTTGTTCATGATGTTTGCTCAGTCGTTTTAGCCTATGAAAGAAATACAATGAAATAAACAAGGAGCTCGGTCAGACTGGTGCCGGTAGGACATATGAAGAACTTGTTGCTGAACCCCAGTCCCAGAACATCGTCGGTAAGTTCGAAAAAAAATGGCATCTACACGGTACCTTATGCTAACAAACCACAGACTCAGCCTTGAAGGCTTTCCCATGGTGGCGAGAACTACACGGCTGGTGGAGGACAAACCCAGCGTACAACACTGCTTATTCAACAGCCGAAGAAGGACAACCCTTTGCTGCGTCTGCACTTGCACTTTTCCAGTGCAAGGGCAAGTTCCCAGCAGGACGGTCTGCAACTCCTGTCCTCGAGTTGGAAGAAGGCGAAGTCATTGAAGAACAAGATGAGGGTGAAGATGGTGGGATCCTGTGCCCAGGTCAGGGGTGTGTCGATGCGACCCCAACCAGCAGGACCTCAATGAGAACATGGAGAGTGCCCACTCCTTCCCCGATATGCATACACCTGAGCCTGATGGCTCTGCTCCGACGATCTCTGCCCCCCCATCCTCGTCAGCCTTCTCCACCATGGAAAAACAGTGAGACTGGTGGGAGCATTATTTCACTCAATTCGCTGCCACGGCCACCCAAGCAAAGACCTACTGTCATCTCCCTCAATTCCCCGCCCAGGTCTCAAGTGTCTTCACAAGTTAACCCCCCTGCAGCCCTCCCCCCAAGTCCACTTGATGCCTCTGCCCGCACAACACCAGATTTTGATACCGACTCGGACTCATCAGATGCATCAGCTAGACATGCCATGAGTCATCTTTCGATTACCCACAACTTCACTGCATCTCCATTCCGTTTCTCCCTTGCGACACGTCCGTCTGATGACTCGAACTCCGGCGGTCCCCTCACAACTACCACATCCACTTCCTCATCGTCTTGCAAGCATCGTCGTGCTGAACCCATGGTGGATAAGATGTCAAACTCCTTCTCTGAAGCATCTTCCATGCTTTTGAAGGAGCTGCAGGTCAGCCGCGAACAAAAGGCTGACATGAAACGAGTCAAACTCGAGTATCAGGTCTGGTCTCGTGAACAGAAGTCCCGCGATATAGCTGCTGAGCGTGAGTTTGAGAGAGAGCGGGCTGCTGAGCAACGCGCTCATGAGCTGGAGATGCTGGAGTGTCAGGCAAAGATTGACCAGGAAGTTTCAGCTCGCAGGCAGGTGGAGCTAGGCAAGAACATGGGTAAACCCCGGGGTGTCTGAGCTCTGACCCGCACCCTTACCCGGAGATATACCCAGACCCGTGACGCGGGTCCGGGTCACTGCACGGGTAGGGAGAAAGGTACCCTTGGGTATACCCGCATATGGGTATACCCATGGGTATGTCATCACAGTAGGGTAACTACGAATACAACACGATATAGTACTGTACTACTAGCCAATGATGAGAGGGCCCACAAAAGTGGGCACCCATCAACGACGACAAGATGATGGCAACAACGTGAGGGGCCCACAAGAGTGGGCACCCATCAACGATGACAAGACGACTGCAACAACATGAGGGGCCCACAAGAGTGGGCACCCATCAACGACGGCATGAGGATGCGCTGGGGCGCGTGATTATCGTACCCGCAAGAGTAGTTAGTTATTAGCAAATAAGGATAGAAATAAAATAAAAACTAGTATAACGTGCACGCATGCACCAATGTGACTGTTGCCGCGGCGCGTCGTGGCTGCTGATGGGTCCGTTTTCAACATGTTGGGTCAGCTTTTGAGATGGCGGGGTGTCCAGTTTCGACATGTCATGTATACATTTGAGATGACAGGTCCAGTCTTGAGGCAGCGGGGTTCTTTTTGCGAGAATGGATCCATTTTGGGAGGCGTGGTGGGTGCAGCTGAAAACGCACGGCGGGTCTAAAAGCATACGGCTTGACTTCGTCAGTGACCCTGGAAACGATTATCAGGGGAACGTCAGGTAGATAACTGAAAATCTGTACTCTTCACCATTGAACAGCACCAATCCCCGGCCATCTACCTTCTTGTCATCCTTGCGGCCTGCGCTAGTCTTCACATCGTAAGTCGAGTTCTCTTCCTTCTTACACTTCTTTTCTTCATATGAGTTGAATCGTTGTTGTCGTTGCGGCTGCACATGGAGCATTGTTCTGGGGTACCTGCGAGTTACAGTAGTTAGTTATCAAATGACCAAAAGGAAACCCAGGCCTTTTTCTTCGTATGAGTTGAATCGTTGTCGTTGCGGCTGCACATGGAGCATTTGTTCTGGGGTACCTGCGAGTTACAGTAGTTAGTTATCAAATGACAAAAAGGAAACCCAGGCCTTGGGCTACGGGCCTATGGCATGCATCGGAAAGTTGTTGTCGTTGTTGTGGCTGCACATGGAGTGCTCCTTGTCGTGTGTGTGTGCCATGGTGTGGCCAGATTGTCTGTCGTGTCAGCGGTGCTGCAAGAGAATCAAAGTAGTGAGAAATGATTATCGATGAAGTTTCAAAGTGTGGCTGACTCACCGCCACACACCAAAAATGGCAACGGGTCCCGGCCGGGTATGGGTTTTTGTGCGGGTCCCCAAACCTGGACCTGTACTCGTACCGGCACGGTACCCGTACACGTGACCCACGCGGGTTACCCTGACCTGTGCTCTTGCCTAGGAGAGACGGGTGGAGGTAGCGAGGAGGGTAGAAGCCCTTCGGCTGGCGAAAGCCGCTGAGGAGCGGGGAGCATCGCAGGGCACTGCCAGTGCAGCGGAGGTGGGTGGACTTATGCCCTGCGAGGGTTGTGAGGCCGCCGGAGTGGCTTGCACCATGGAGAAGGCCGGGAGCAGTAAGGCCACGGCGTGCAATCAGTGCCGCCATGTCAAGGTGGCCTGCCGCAGGCCTGGGCAGGAGAAGAAGGAGTGCCGAAGGAAGAGGGAGGAGCCCACGTCTCCGCGTGGACAGAAGAAGAAGCAGGTGTGGACCGACAGCCCCTCAGAGGATGAAGCGGAGGAGGTCGTGGTCGACACCATCGGTGCGTTGACCGCAGCGATCGTTGGTTGGACGGAGGAGGCGAGGGCTGCCCGGGAGGAGGCGGAGAGGTACCATGTAGCTCTCCTTTCGATGATGGGCGAAATCGCCCAACATTTCCACGTGGGGGCGGAAACTCAGGAGGTAGAGGCGATGGAGCAGGATGAGGTGGAGGAGTAGATAGCTTTTGTACTTCTTGTTTTTCTTGCATTGAATGTACTCCGTGCCTCCGTCATAAGGCCACATAAGGTCCGGGCTTAGTGGGATAAAGTTTGTGAAAGGTTCCAACTAGTTCCGATGCATGTCCGAGCTCTGTTGCGAGTAGCCAAGATGTTTCTTTGTCAGTTCCCTCGTAACCAGCCCATCGTACCAAATATAGGAGTTGGCAGTTTCGTCGCCGACGGTCGATCTTCGAGTCCAGGATTTCGGAGATTTCGAATTCCGGTTCCCCGTCGACTTCAATCGGAGGTGGCGGGGATTGTATACGGTTTGGGATGACGTTCGGAGTGGCTGGTTCAAGCTGGGAGATGTGGAAGACGGGGTGAACTGATCGCATGGAATCTGGGAGTTGGAGAGTGATGGAGTGGGAGCCCGGCGTTGCGATGATGGGGAAAGGACCAAGGTTCTTTTCTGACAATTTCTTAGAGGGCCTGGTAGAGCGGAAATACTTAGTGTTCCAAAGTCCAGTCCAGTCCAGTCTTTGACCATTTTTGGTCACAACTGAACCGCAACTGGTTTTTTAAATTAAGGAATTCATGTGGACTGGACTGAAACCAGGTTGCAACCAGTTTTTAAAAGACCAGTTGCAACTGATAAAGACTGGTACAACCGTTGATTTATATGCCTAATTGATATTTTTGGAGTCACATAAGTCAGTAAAAATCATTAAAAATCAGTACAAATAGGGGGAAATAGGGGGAAATATCCTAATTTGGTTGTGGCTGTGTGGACCAGTTGCAACCAGTTGCAACTGGTCCAGTCTTCAATTTCAAAAACCAGGCAACTGGCAACCCAGTTCAGTTGCAACCCCATGTGGTCCAGTCCAGTTGCGGGTCTTTTATCAGTCCTGCAACTGAACTTGGGAACACTAGAAATACTTGGCTTTCATGAAGGCTTGGTCTCCGAGTTTGAAGTCCAGTGCCGGAGAGCGTCTTGCATCAGCTGGCCCCTGGTAGCGTTGTTGAGCATGGGCCATCTCAGAACGGAGGAATTGGTGTAGTTCATCGAGATCGACGGAGTAATCATGGGCGCAAGCGGAGGTGAGATCGCGTTCTGGGTGAACTGTGATATTGGGGTGGTAGCCTTTATTAGCGAAGAACGGAGATACTCCAGTGGTAGCATTCGGAGCATTGTTGTAGGCGAATTCTGCTAGCGGAAGGAGTTCTGACCAGTTATCTTGCTGGTAGTTGCAATAGATATGCAGATACTGTTCGAGTGTTTGGTTCATTCGTTCTGTTTGACCGTCCCCTTCGGGGTGGTAGCCGGAGGTGAAGTGGAGATGGATGTCGAGGGCTTTACCAAGGGAGCGGAAGAAATGGGAAACAAATTCGAACCTCGATCGGAGGTGATATGAGATGGGACTCCGTGCTTGGAAAAGACATGGAGTAAGAAGAGTTTGGCTAGATCCGGGGAAGTGATGGTGTCGTGTGTGGGGATAAAGATGCACTGTTTGGACAGGTGGTTGACGACTATGAGGATTGCGGTGAAACTGGAGGACGGAGGGAGTTGTTTGATGAAGTCCATGGATATGGAGTTCCATGGCTTTTCCAGAATCGGGAGTTGCTTGAGAAGGCCGTACGGGCGGTGCCTAGGGACTTTAGCACGAGAGCAGGTAGTACAAGAACTGACGTAGTCTTTGACATAAGTCCTGATCCCAGGTCAGGTATATTCCCGACGGATGAGTTCTAGGGTGCGGTTCTGACCAAAATGGCCGGAGAGGGAATGATCGTGGCGGTAGTGGAGGACATGGAGTCGAAGGTCGTTGGTTTCCGGAATGTAGATTCGAGTATCGAGGCGTAGAAAGCTGTCAGAGTCTACTTGCCAGCGAGATTCGGGGGAATCGGAGAGGTGGACGGAGAAGATGGGGTCTGAAGGAAGAGCGGTCAGGATATCTTTGTGGAGTTGCTCGACATCAAGGAGAGAGCTTGCATGGAGTATTGGGTATTTGAGGATGGTTGCTCGGAGGGACGAAGCAAGTTGTTCTTGGGTAAAGACAGGTCGGAGGTTGTGGGGATTGACTTGAGCGTAGTCCTTATCCCCCTCTTTGGGGTAGACGTCCCAGCGTCTAGTGAGGGAATCAGGCTTCGCTCCGAGTTTACCGGGACGGAAACGAATGATGAGGTTAAATTGGGAGAGGAATTCCGACCAATGTGCTTGTCGACGAGTCAGGAGTTTGGAGGTGGAGAAGTATTCCAGGTTTTTGTGATCGGTGATGACGTCGATGGGAGTACCAGAGCCTTCGAGATAATGACGCCAGGAGCGGAATGCTTCATGAATGGCGAGGAGTTCCTTATCGTGAGTGTCGTAGTTGAGCTCTGGAGCGGTGAGGGTGCGAGAATAGAATGCGACCGGCCGGACTTCTTCATCAGGGCAGCGGATGGAGAGTATGCCGGTGATGGCATAGTCGGAGGTGTCCGTCTCTACAATGATTGGTGCGTCCAGAACCCACTGAGTAAGGATAGGAGCGGTCGAGAAGGCGTCTTTGAGTTTGCAAAAAGCAGTGCGACAGTCATCGGAGAAATCCCACGGAGCGTTCTTCCGTGTGAGGCGGGTGAGAGGAATGACAATATCGGAGTAGTTGAAAATGAACCGGCGGTAAAAATTGGCAAAGCCAAGAAAAGACAGAATATCCTTGACCTTACGAGGTTCTGGCCAATCTTGGATGGTAGAGACTTTGTCGGCGGACATTGTCAGACCACTGGGGGAGAGGAGATATCCGAGGTATTCCACGGAGTTGGTGTGGAATTCGCACTTCTCTGGCTTTGCGTAAAGTCCATGTTTCCGAAGGCGATGGAGGACTTCCCTGACGTGCTCTTTGTGAGAGGCTTTATCGTGGGAGTAGATGAGGATGTCGTCAAGGTACACGATGACGCAAACGTCAAGTAGGTCAGTGAAGATGGTATTGACAAACTGTTGGAAGGCCGCCGGAGCGTTAGTTAGTCTGAACGGCATGACAAGCCACTCGTAAGAACCGTAGTGCGTCCGGAAAGAGGTCTTCCATTCGTCTCCGGGCGCGATGCATACCAAGTGATAGGCATGTCGGAGATCAATTTCATATAGATCTTGGCGTGGCCCGGAGAGTCGAGAAGGTCGGAGATGAGTGGAAGAGGGTAGCGGTCTTTCTTTGTGATTTTGTTCAGTCCTCGAAAGTCGACACAAAGGTGGAGGGAGCCATCCTTTTTGTGGACGAAGAGGACCGTGGCAGCGTGAGCAGAGGAAGCAGGACGGATGAAACCGTTGGTGAGGTTTTCATCGAGGAATATGCAGAGAGCTTCAAGCTCGGTAGGCGAAAGGGAATAAAGGGTTCCAAGAGGGGGAGCAGTTCCTTCTTCCAAGTCGATCTTCAGGTCATGGTCACGATGCGGGGGAAGCTGGGAGGCTTTGCTTTTACTGAAGACATTGGCAAACTCATGATACTCCGGCGGAACACCGGAGAGATCGACAGGGTCAGAACTGACGGAAGAGGAATGAAGCTTACTCTCCTCCGGACGGAGTTGCAAGGAAAATTGGACAGAACCTTCCAAACGACAAGCCAAAGTGAAAGCAGCGGCGTTTATGAGAGCGATTGGAGGGGCCTTGCGATTGGAGAAATGCGGCATATTGGGAGAGGCAGAGTCAGCCAGAGATGGTGTTACCGGAGGCTGCGGGGGTGACATCGATGGCACTGGCAAGCTTTGCAGACTTGAATGGAACGAGATACTGCCCAATACCCAGTCAATCGATGGATTGTAGTGGGTGAGCCAGTTGTGTCCTACAACAAGTGAGCAAGATGAATCCAACGGAGTTACGTAAAATGTAGCAGAGGTGATATCACCGGTTGGAAAACGAACAGAAAGGTCGGAGGCCAAAGTAATTGTAGAATTGGAAGTACCATCAAACAAACAGAGTTGGATAGGTGAAACAGAATAGGTATGTATTTTGTATTTTGATATAAAGATAGGATCTATGAAACAATGAGTGGAACCGGAGTCGAGAAGAGTGGAGAAAACAGGAGTATCGTAATCAGGTAAGGAAACAGGTGACATAAGGGAATTGCCAGTGGGGTCGGAAAGAGCGGACGCATTTAGTCAAATCTCCGTAGTTGCATGGTGGGAGTCAATGCAGCCTCCGTCCCGTGCGGAGTTGGGGAGGCTGCTGTCTATTTTTTTGCCTCGGAAGAGGCTTCCAGTTTTGGTTCCGGGGGGATGATGTTGGCGGCGCGAGCTTTGGCAGCTCAGGAGCTTGACTTGGGACAGCTATCTGCATGGTGACCCGAGCCACCGCAGAACACGCAGAGTTTGAGGTCGAAGCGTCATTTGCGTTCGGCGGATGTGAGCTTGCCATTGGCTCCGAGCTTGGTAGACAAGTCCAGTGCGCGAGACTGCGGTGTGGGAGATTTGGATGTAGACATATTGGTGGGGGTGTCTCTGGAAGATGTAGGTTTGGCAGAGGAAGATGAGTTGGAGGGCTTCGACGATGGTTGGGTAGCGGCAGGTTTGGTTTGACGTGAGACTTCGGATTTACCTTCCCAGTAATGGGCGTCAATGCCCTGCACGAGGTTACGCAACTCCGAGAGGGTCTGCGGTTTACCGACGTGGGAGACTTCATCCTTAATACGATCAGGGAGGCCGTTATAGAAGTGGTGTTGGAGCGCCCCTTCGCCATAACCCCAGACTTGGGTGGAAAGGCGATTGAACTCGACGACGTATTTGTTGATCCGCTGGGTGTCTTTCATGGTCAGATGGTCAAGCTGATGTTCCGCATCTCCGACGGGGTCGTGTGGACCGAAGTTGGTCTGGAGTTCTAGGACGAACTCCCGATAGTTGTCCACCCATAACGGACAGTCGTCGGGGTCGTCTAGGTTCAGGAGGTCAGGTTCAAACCACTCGAGTGCCATGCCCTTAAGGTAGGATTGGGCGAAGGTGACCTTGGCACGGTCATCTCGGAAGGCACGGGGGCAGTCTTGGAAATTGAGTTCGCACTGCACCAGGAAGACCTGGAGCTTGCGGGGCTCAGTGCCGTCGAAGGTGTCCGGTTCTCGGACTTCAGTCCGCTGAGTTGATTCAGGGCAGATGTTATGGCGTGTAACGCGAACGAGACCGTGGATGGCATGAGTGAGGGCGGTCATGGGGTTTGGAGGGAGTTGGGCATTATGGGGGTCGTCTTCGTCGTCAGCCCAGGGGTCATCCCTGGGGTCATTGCCTGGGTCCGATGGATCACCATCAGAGGGCTCCGGGGTGTCGTGTGGATGGGCTGGTGGAGGCGCAGAAGACGAGCAACGAGTTGCAGTACGAGGAGCAGGGACTGGCATGGTGGGTACTTCGGAATTGTTGATCAAAAGACGATTAGGGCTCAGACGACCGGAAAGGCCGCAGAAGCGTTCTGCGATGCTAGGTCCCCGACGATTACTCGCCAGAGTCTGCAAAGGTTCAAAATGAGAGGCAGATGCTTGTTGGGCGGCGGTGTTCTGGCGTGTCTGAGCGCAAGTCTGCATGAAGGTTCTAGTCATGGATGTGGTTAGCGAACTCGGACAAGTGTGAGTTCGAATATACTGTTAAAGTCCGATCTACTTCCGGCTCACTCCAGGAACTCCAGAGATTGCGTGGGTAGGAAAGGGGAGAACGAGGTAGAAGTAGAGTTTTGTCGCAGGGACTGGAGTTGTCAGAAGACGAAATGGACTTGGCTTCAACTTATGTGTTGCGCCCTTGCCTGAGTTTAGTCCAAGGATTTCGGAGGTAGTAAGATCAGAGTGACAACAAGGGGAGATCCCAATGAAGTCTAGAGGAGTAGGAAGTGGAGATTAGGCAATGGCACGGTATGGGTAACCTGCACGGGTTACAGGTACGGGTCCGGGTCCGGATTTGGCAACCCGTGCAAAAACCCGTACCCGTGGCCTGATTAAGCTTTTTGTGTGGTAGAAATACCATTTATGGTAATTCTTGTGGTGGTGATACTACTATTTATGGTATCTTACTAATCCAATTTCATGACACACCCCAGAGTCCCCACCGTCTGCGAGTCAGTCATGGCCCCATTGTCTCAAGCACAGACCCATCACCTCACAACCCACCCACCTCAGTAACAGCTCCATCAATTCCCCATCACCTCAAAATGCCCTCATCACCTCAAAAGTAGACCTGTCGCCTCACAAATCACCCCACCACCTCAGTCATGGCTCTGGCCCCCATTGTCTCAAAAATGGACCCATCGCCTCACGAACCACCGGACCACCACAGAAATGGCCCCGTCAACTCCTCGTCACCTCGAAAATGGCCCTGTTGCCTCAAAAATAGCCCGTCACCTCACAATCCCACCCACTGCCTCAGCTATGGCCCCAACGCCCCAAAACAGACCCCTCCCCATGTCCCACTCTCCGATGGTGCACGATCTGCTGTCCATCCTGCTCACATCACGCTGACAGGGCCGTCCCCAGGTCCCGCTCTTATGATGTGTGTAATCTGCTTCTTGATCTTGCTCACATCATGCTAACAGAACCATCCCCATGTCCCGCTCTCAGTGGGTGCATCTCCCCTACTGATTGATCCCACTGACATCACAGTGCTACTGCCTGCTTGCGAATCACCCCCACCACCTCAGTAACAGCGCGTCGTCTCAAAAATGGTCCCACTGCCTCAAAAACCAAACCACCTCCTCAGGAACCACCCCCTCCACTTCAGTAACAGCGCATCATCTCAAAAATGGTCCCGCCGCCTTAAAAACCAACCCTCCTCAGGAATCACCCCCTCCACCTCAGTAACAGCACGTCATCTCAGAAATGGGTCCCCCGTGTCCGGCTCTCAGTGGGTGCATCACGCTACTGATTGGTCCTGCTGACATCACAGTGTAGTACTACCTACTTGCGATTCACGAATCACCCCCTTACCACCTCGAAAACCAACCCACCACCTCAGGAACCACCCCACCACTTCAGTAACAGCACGTCATCTCAGAACGGGTCCCGTCGCCTTGAAAACCACCCCACCACCTCAGTAACAGCTGCGTCATGTCAAAACTGGTCCCGTCGCGGCGTCGCCTTGAAAGCTAGAGTAGTCACATGTACATATGTAGACTACTAAATACACAGCATACCCGCAGGTATACCCGTCGAGGGTATACCCGCGGGTCTTTACCCACTGACCCATGCAAAAACTCATACCCGCACACATGGGTACCAACCTGTGACGGGTATGGGTACGGGTACTGCTTCTGATACCCAGGGGTATACCCGTGCCACTCCCTAGTGGAGATAAGTCTGAGGCGAAACTTAGGGGATCAGGAGAGAGCAGGAGGAGTGACTTAAGATGATATTCGAACTGAAGAACTAAGGAGGAGTTACAGGAGTTTATATACTATGGAGAGAGAACATAAAAATAGAAGTGTAACTACGGTGACAAGTAAACACGAGGTGAGCCGGAGCTCCGGAGCGGAACAAAGCGGAAATGTCACGGAGACGTCAAGGGGAGAATCGGAAGTGTCAAGAGAACAAAGGGAAGAACAAAGTCGGAATGATGAATGTTATTGACATGAGAAGGAGAGAATGATGGGGGAATGGAATGGAGGACACGAGGCATTGATATGGATAAGGATCTTAGATAAGGGAGATGAGGACCGGAGGACCAGAGAAGTCATGTTGATACAGGTGGACGTGGTATAACCATCGGAGTTGGTCCGGAGGCGTCGGAGGGGCCCGGAGTTGAATGTGTGGATCTGGGATATGACACCCAGCACATACCCATACCCCCATGCAGGGGTATGGGTATGGGTATATACCCCTGCATGGGGGTATGGGTATATGCCGTGGGTATGGAAAAGTGGACCCAGGGTACAACCCATGGTGGGTCATACCCATGGGTATCCTCATATACACCACTATGAATACAGAAAAAGTACTATTCTACAATAACAAATATTAGTCACTGAGCTACCTGCCATCATTAACATAAATATTGTAGAGTATCTAGCTAGTATATCATCTGAATGTGTATAAATGTGTCAATTTTTAAGGTTTGTGGTGGACATGATGTGTTGTTTGAGTTGGAGACACAGCCATATATACCCATGGATACCCACGCTATATACCCACCGTGGGGGTATGGGTATGGGTATGGGTATCAGAAGGGCAGACCCCTACCCATACCCACATGATACCCATACCCACGACCCCGCGGGGTATGTGATACCCATGCATTTGCCTAGCTGTGCATGGAGCGGCTCATTGTATGTTGATGCAGGTGATGTAGGACTCGGGACCCACACGAGGCGAGTCATGGTGCATGTGCACCTGGGTCAAGGCTGGGTGCATGATCATCATAGCTGCATCAATGTGGTTGTCGTTGCAGCTGTGCATGGAGCAGCTCATTGTAAATTGATGCAGGAGATGGTGATGGAGGACTCGGGACCCACACAAGGCGAGTCACGGTGCATGTGCACCTGGGTGCGTGATTGTCATTGCAGTTGCACACAGAGCGGCGCATTGTGCATTGATGCAGGAGATGGTGATGGAGGACTCGGGACCCACACAAGGCAAGTCACGGTGTGTGTGCAATCGGTGTCATACTATGTGAGATGGGTGGGGTATGGTATGTGATGCACAATGTACCATTCATCATCCTCTCTCCCTGGGACTAGTGATTTAAAGTCCAGTTTGGTCTGGTCTTTTTGCTTTTTTTGGCAGGACCAAGACCAAGACTGGTCTTTCAAAATCTCAAAATCATAAAGACCGAACCGAACTGTCGAAGACTGGTTGCTGTCAGTTGCATGATCAGTTGCAACCAGTTGCAACCAGTTTTTCATTGGACCGGTCTAAGACCAGTCTTTATTTGTTATTTTTTGGGTGTTTTCTCCATGGGTTACTAATCATCTGTGTTGCCACAATATGACACTCAAGCTTTCAAATGCTCACCACACACCAGCAGCAATGACAACAATGGCCATACTTCTGGTTCCTCTCTCCATAATTTCCATGTGCAACTGCAATGACGATGATGATTTGATGCACCCACATGTCTTCTTTGATTTGTTAATAGCTAACTTCTCTCACAGCTACCACACAATGAGCATGCCACATGCAGCCACAACAACAACAACAATTCTACACACACACCACACCATGGTGACATGTTTTCTTTTTCTTCATTTTGTGAATAATTAACTACCATGACCCTTGCAGTTACCACCCACCTGCTCATATTCAGCTGCTAATAATAATGTACTATAATCTTGTGAATAATGATGTATTAGTATCAATGATAAGTCCTGATGAAAGACTGGTCCCAACTGGTCTTCATCAGTCTTTTGTAAGTTTAAAATCTAGGCAACCAAGACCAAGACCAATGAAGACTGACAGTTTGGTCTTTGTCAGTTTCAGTTGTGATTGGTTGCAGTCTGGTTTGGTCCTGGGTTTTTATTGGTCTGGCAACCAGACTTTAAAACACTACCTGGGACCAACACTTGTGGCATGGCTGGTCGTTGATGCCCAGTGGCATACTACGTGTGCATCTGGAGCACCGAACTTGCAGGCCATGGTCTTGTGCATAGTGGGTTGGCTATGTGCAACTCGTCGTCATGGCTGTGCCTCTCAGGCCTGTTTTTGAGTTGGTGCATCAGCTTTTGAGACAATGGGTCTGTTTGTGATGGGTCAGTCTGTTTTCAACACGTCGGGTCCACTTGTGAGATGGCGGGGTCGCTCTTGAAGTGACGGGTTCATTTTCAAGGTAGTGAATATGTTTTTGAGGCAAGATGACACATCCATTCATGATGGGTCAGTGCATTTTCAACACATCGGGTCCATTTTTGAGACAGGTCCAAAACGAGTGGGTGGAGTCCAGAGAATGAGTGGGTTGGGTCAAAAATGAATGGTGTGCAGATTGAGGGGGAGAAAAGAGCTGGTTTGATAACGATCAGTGCACTGATCTTAAAGATCTAGTGGCAACTGATGTATCTCAAGCTCCAGCTCCTCCCATCACCCCGAAACCTGACGTCGCATCTGAAAGACTGTATGTAGCTCCTTGAAAAGATGAGGTCGACTCAAGGTGTTGTGACTCTGTGAGAGGCATGTTGTTGTGGCTGTGTGTGGTGCTAATAATTGCTTCACCCATGAGCGGGTGTGGGTAAGGGTACAGGTACAGCCACTGCTGACCTGTACCCGTACCTGTGACATTGCCTAGTGGCAGTGGTGTAATGTAGAGGATGATGATGAAGCTCTAGTAGTTGGGATGCTATTGTAGCATAGTACTTGTTCTGTATTCATAGTAATGTATATGAGGATACCCATGGGTATACCCACCATGGGTTGTACCCTGGGTCCACTTTTCAATACCCATGACAGATACCCATACCCACATGCTGGGTATGGGTATTTGCTGGGTATGGGTATTTGCTGGGTATGGGTAGGGGTATGGCCCCTGATACCCTGGAGTATACACATGCAGTTGCCTACTTGCTATGTGCTTGTATTCTGGGCTACCTCATGGCTCATTGTGGTATCTCCAATTACAAATTTCTCAGTGGCTCAGTGGTTCAGTGGCATAGTAGTATTGTATTAGAGATGGGGTCATGGATGGAGGCAGAGCCCATCATTGGGTTAGGTAATGCAGTACTACTAATGGACCATTGTGAGTCCATATGTGATGGGGTCATTGTACATATCTGTTGGAAATCCGTTCCCGCGTACGACCGAATGAGTTTGACGTCGGCCGGTTTCAGTCTGACGTTGCTTTGTCCTATCGTCTTTTGTTCATGTTTTAGAAGTTTCCATTGTCCTTTTGGCTTAAATACAAGTAGCTACGCTGCGATGTACCCCATGAGTTTGCAACGGAATACCCACCGAATTGCCACTCGTCTCCCTTCGTCGTTTCCCCGCCCAAAATTCTAACACAAATGCATAAGAACGAAGTCATATCCCCGTCTGTTGATTGTCGCCCCCACCGTCCGCTCGTGTCGCCATTTGCTCGTGTCATCGCTCATCACCCATCATTGTCTCACCTTGCTCGTCGTCTCGTCATCTCGCTGCTCCTGTCCCGTTATTGCCTATTTGGGGCCGAAGTCAAACTGCCGCCGCCGCTGCCACCGCTCGTTATTCACATCATGCTGGATCTTCATTTCGCGAAGTTAAACGAGATGAATTATGCCGAATGGTCGCTGTATATGTGTTCTACACTGGTCAAGAAAGGATTATGGGGTATAATTGATGGTACGGACATGAAGCCTACCGGATCAGTTAATTTCAAAACAGTCCGCGCTTACTAGTGATTTAAAGTCCGGTCTGGTCCGGTCTTTTTGCCTTTTTTGGCAGGACCAGACTTAAACCGGTCTTTTGAAATCCCAAGATCCCAAAGATCGGACTGAAACTGTCGGCAACCGGTCTTTTTCACCACCCCAGGGCAACCGAACCAGTCGCAACCGGTCTTTCAACAGACCAGTTGTTTTATTTGGTAATTATTAGCATTTTCTACGCACTGCGCTATTTTCCTAATCCCCATCGCTTACCTACACTCAGCCACAACGACAACACTGTGTGGCTCACACGCTGACGACTCCATCTCACACATGCCACTGGTGTTTATGCCGCCCATTCACACAACCCATTGCGCCCATCTGGGACTCAATCAGATGTAACCACCCAACCACCTACCCACCTGCACCATCATGATCATGTATCTCGCGCAGCCACGACGTCGACAACGTCGACACAGCAAAATGCACCAAACACACCTGCACAACAATGTAAGTATATCAACGTTCACCTATTTTTAAAGCTAACTGTGCCCATCTGGTGCAGCCTCGACAACAACAATGACAGCGCCCACCGATGCACTGCCCCATGTACCTACACCTGACGATACCACCATGTATCTGGCACAGCCACGATGACGACACGATGATGCAACTCATAACCGCATAGTCACAATGACGACGACACAACAATATCATGTGCACCAGCACAGTAATGTAGGTATAAAATTTAATGCTAACTGCACAGCCACGACAACGACAACAGCTCAGCATGTATGCCATGTAGCCAGCGCCCTACGCAGGCCATCCAATCACCATACGCAGCCATGACAACGACAATGGCCCGACGTGCACACCATGCAGCCAACGCCCTCCGCAGGCCATCCAACAACATTCAACATTTTTCATTAACAATGTGTGCTCATGTGTCATGTGCAGCCACGACGACAACAGCCCAACGTGTGCGATGCAGCCAACACACCCATCCGTGCTATTCACGGCTGATGTGACAAGGTACTAGGTCAGCATTTGACTTTTTTATTAACAGTGTGTACTCATGTGTCATGCGCAGCCACAATGATGACAGCCCAATGAGTATGACAAGGTAGGTCGGTACTCAACTCTTTTTATTAACAATGCATACTCATTTGTTGTGCACAGCCACAATGATGACAGCCCAATGAGTATGACAAGGTAGGTCGGTACTCAACTCTTTTTATTAACAATGCATACTCATTTGTTGTGCACAGCCACGACGATGACAACCCAACGCATGCGACACAGCAACACACCCCATCCATGCCACTCATAGCTGGTGCAACAAGGTAGGTCGGTATGCCGCTTTTTTTTATTAACGATGCGTGTTCATTTGTCACACGCAGCCACGACAACGACACAACAATGCAACTGATAACTGTGCAGTCACGATGATGACGACACACCAGCACGGTAATGTAGGTATAAGCTAACTGCACGCAGCCACAACAACAACGACAGCATGCATGCCATGCAGCCAGCACCTCACGCAGGCCATCCAATCACCATACACAGTCATGACAACGACAATGGCCCAACGCGCGCACCATGCAGCCGATGCCCTGTGCAGCCACAAAACAACAGTGGCCCAACATGCACGCCATGCAGCCAATGCCCTGTGCAGTCCATCTAATCACCATGTGCAGCCACGACAACGACAACGGCCCAATCCACAGGCCACCGACGTCTATGTACTTTGTAATTTTAATGTAGTTAGATAGTTAATGTTTATTTTTCATCAACCCGCGCTGTGAGCAACCGGTCCGCAACCGGTTTTGTGTCGGTCCCACCCCACTGTGAATTATGGGCAACCGAGACCAAGACCAAGTATGACTGAAGGCAACCGAGACTGATTTTCGGTTGCCTTCGGTTGTGGTCCAGTTCGGTCTTCGGTCTTTCGTCGGTCCGAGGACTGGACTTTTAAACACTAGCGCTTACAAGAAACGCCAGTCAGAAGCCCATGCCGAGATCGTCCTTCATCTCAAACCCTCCCAACTCCCGCATGCACATAGCCCCGATCCAAAAGAGCTCTGGAACGAGCTCCAGAGGATGCATCGCGCTCAGGGGTTTGCCACTCATATGGCACTGCGTCGCAAATTCAATTCGATGACCAAGCGCGCTGACCAATCGATGAGTAGCTGGATTGCTGATGTCCAGCAAGCCGCTTTCCACCTGAAAGAAGTCGGCCATGTCGCCACTGACGAAGACAAAGTCCTCGTGCTTATGCAGGGGCTCCCACGCTCTTACGATTCGTTTATCATTTCCCTCGATGCCGCTATCGCTGCCACTACTGCTGCTGTTGCTGCTGCCAATGAACACGACTCCGAACTAACCATTCCGCTCGAAGTTGTTAAAGCTCGTCTCATCAATGAAGAAGCCCACCAGCTCGCTACCCAGCCGATTGTTCTCCCTCGTAAATGCTCCAACTCTGGCTCTGAGGTTGCCATGTACGTCCAGCCGAAACCGCGCACTCCGCTCACGTTCATAACTTGTTACAAATGCAGCAAGAAGGGCCACTACCAGACAAGTTGCCCAGAAAATATCCCAGAGACAGAGACTGCAGCTGTCATCGTATACTCTTCTGATGACGATGACATAGTTTTCTGATTGAGGAGGTGCATTACCATTGAGGAGGTGCATTACCGTTTTATTCTTTGCTTTACCTACCTTTTTAGGACTCATTCACTCGAGGAGGTGTGTTGGAAATCCGTTCCCGCGTACGACCGAATGAGTTTGACGTCAGCCGGTTTCAGTCTGACGTTGCTTTGTCCTATTGTCTTTTGTTCATGTTTTAGAAGTTTCCATTGTCCTTTTGGCTTAAATACGAGTAGCTACGCTGCGATGTACCCCATGCGTTTGCAATGGAATACCCACCGAATTGCCACTCGTCTCCCTTCGTCGTTTCCCCACCCAAAATTCTAACAATATCATGATGTACAGGCTCTTGTGGTCAGGCTCAAAAGACTGAGGGGGTGTGAGCATTGTGCATGTCACACACTTGGTCAATAGCAATACTGCAGGCTCTCTATATGGAGAGGATTGTGTCATTTTGGTAAACAAACAGTGGTGGGAGCACCTGTACCAGGTGCCACCCAACTCAAATGTGGGAGTTCAAGCCCAGTGAAAAGTGGACATGTGGAGAAAGTGTCATATCCATGTCCAGACCCCTATTCCCGAGTCCAGCAACACTCGTGCATCTCCGGTCTCCCTCATGCAATCCTGGCCCGCACTCACGTCCAGTCCTGTTTAGGTATAGTTCTGATTAGTGAGCAGGGCAGTGTCTGCCACATCGCTCCATTCTGTCCCTGATCTCTATTTCATATCTGGCTTCTTGTATGACTTCTTGTCCCGGTCCTGTCTTACTAATACGTTACTAATCTCCCGGTCTCCGGATTACCGAACTGCACATTGCTATGTCCCCTTGTAGTATTTAAGCTGTAGATACTTTGTCCAGTAGTCTCAGTCTGAAATCAACTTAGTCTCTTCTCCTTTATCTGTCTAGACTGGAGTCTACGCAAGGAGTCAACTCTCCACCTGAGTAGTTGAACTCAAAGCAGTCTACCCCTACTTGTGTCCTCTGTACGCTACCCCGACCGGAGTTACACCCGGAGTTACCCGGAGAAGACCCGGACTTGACAGAAAGGGTGGGAGGTGGCCACCCGTGGTTCAAGCAGATGATGTGTGCTGAGATCCATCCAAATGAGAATGAGAAATGCCTCATGTGATGTGATGCATGCTTAGATTACCTTGTCATCACCTCGTGTTACAAACTTCACTCAGATGCATGTCTGAATGCTACATTTCATGCTGTGCATTGTGATGTTACACTACTGCGACTCCACGGTCTTGCAACATTGCATCTACTGTAAGTATGCAAATTTCAACACTTCTCTCTCTCCGCTCTCTCTCTCTCTCTCATGTTGCTCTATGCAGCCCAGTGCTCTTACTGCTTCAATAGCACATTGTATAACATATCAATTACTCAAATGCTGGTCTCTTTGCAGGTCAGCTCGCTTTCCCTGTTATCTTGGGCACCACGTCATTGGGTCACCTTTGGGTGTGTATCTGCACCAAGCACAGCAGCGACCAGCCTCACAAAGTATCAGCAAACCAGCATACTATGGATGCCAGCACAGAAGAATGGTGCAAGATTCATGCTTGAAAACCTTTAGCAGTGATGTGACCATCACCTAATGCATGCTGACCACCCCATGGCCACACAGCAAATCCACAGCCTCAGCCTGGCCCAGTCTGCCTTGCCTTCAGACCATGATGAGCCTGAGTCAAACCCTGCTTTGCTTCGCAAACCTCTTTAGTTGTCTTTGATGTGAGTGCAGGGCACTCAAGCACAGTGTTTTTAGTGCCAGTGGAAAGCCACGAAGCCCTGTATGGTACCACCATGGCCATGAAAGTGGTGTATGGCCTTTCCCAGGGTGAGGTGGCCTCAGTGCATTCATGTGATTGGCTATAGATTACCTGTTACATGTATAATAAAATATAATCAACGTAAGCCCTACTCAGCTCATTGAGAGAACATTGAATCATTAGCTACATATGTCAACATCATCTGCCTTGCCCTCAGCATCCATCTCAACTAGCTCATAGCACTCCAGCTCTTCATCAAGTGATTTCAGAGACATTTTACAGATTATTCTGTCCATGTTGTGTCTGAGAAACTGAATAATTGTGTGAGCTTGATCTTTTCTAATGCAGGTGTGAAATCATCAAGGACTCAACGCCAACATTGTCAATATCTGAATGCTCCACCAAAGTCTGCGCGATTGCAGATAGTGAGCCCCCTTCACCCAAACTGGACGCTGACTCATCTAGTGTTGCAACAGACAAGTTGGCAGCTGTTGAGGTATCAGTGATCTAATCACTGACTGAGGTCATAGCTTCAGTCAGCATCAAAAATGCAGAGGTGTTCAGGCTATGAGAGGAGAATGCTGGAGAAGCCTAGAAGCTCGAGATGTGCTACAATGCCAATTGATGACTGTGGAGCAGCTGTGCTGGTGTTCACGGTGGAAGTGAGTCATTGTTTTCACTTCAAGCGTTCACATGTCTCCATCTTGCACATATACTCATCATGCAGGTGCAGGCGAAGCTCAGCAAGGTTGACCATATTTTGTAGGCTGATACATGAGCACAATTTGGTGAGGATTGTGCCAAAAGTGCTAAATAGATGCTCACATGATGCTGAATTGGCACAGATTGAAAGTACTTGGTGGGCTAGCTTTTGGAGGGGGGATAGTGGCTGGCCAGCAAAGGAAACACCATTGTACATGAATAATGGATCAGAAAACTTGAGCTGAAGGTTGAGTTCCCCAAACTCAGGCTGGAGTAAGCAAGAGATAATATTGAAGGTGTGATCATGTTAGATAAAAGTCATCACATGGGAATCTATGGTCGTGTGAATGCCATGGCCATGCTGGAAAGCCACTGGCAAGCCATGTTACATGGCTAGTGTCAGGCATGGAGCGCCACTGGCACTCCAAACACTGCTCAAGCGGGATCAAGTAAGTGGTTTATGTATATGTTGGGCACATATATGCATGACAATGCATCTTTGCAAGAGCATTGCCACATTCTTCAGATGAGGTGCTAGTGCACAAGCTGACATGCACAGTGTGGACACCACTGAGAGCGTTAGTACTCAGCTTGCTGAATCAACTGCACCCAGCACCGCCAAAGTGCCCACCATTCCCAAAGAAACCCTGAGCATACAGCCTCAAGCTTCCGCTATAGTAACCCCCAGTGACAACACCAGCGACGAATCCAGCTCCTTGAAATCAAAGATGTGGGTCAGTATGGGGGAAAATGGATGGTGAGCAAATTCAATAAACCCCAGGTTTGCTAACTGCAAAACATATTGACAGGAATCTGTGCACAAACCATTGACTTCAGCAGTTCAAAGGCAAAGGGGCGAAAGCCGGTGGTACTGGTACTCACCTCCAATTTGAGGCATACTACAGATCTCTGTTGAAGGTGCTGTGGGACTCATATGACAAGGAAGCCAATGAACTTGGTGAGTAAATGCTGTGTACTGAACTCCTATTGATGACCGCATATACAGGTGAGGGTACATGGGGCAAGATGGCATTCGAGAAGCCTCTACATTAGCTTTTCCTCAACTTTCTCATCACAACAATCATTCATTTATCCTGTTTTTCTAGTCTATTGCAGCCTGTCTTGCTCCCTGTTTTCTGACATATCTGTAGGCTAGTTTGTGCTTTTTTTGGTCGTGCGAGCATTATTCCTGTACCTATCAATACCCCCTGTATGCAATGTTTCTGAATACAGCATTTTGTACCACATTCAAGCATATTTGAGTGGGCAAACAAGAAGCATGCTGTAATGTGCTGAAATATGTATATTTATGAACCTACATATTTCAGACTACTAGAGCACTACTCAACACCAAAAAATGTGATATATCACTCATATTAAGGATCAGATATGGTGAAGGGTGTTTGTCCATATTTCGCCACTTCCCACCCTCTCTCCACATGTCCACTTTTCACTGGGTTCAAGTCCAAGAAGCCCCCCTATTTCCTATATATTATCATCTACCCACACTGCAGGTTACCTCTTGTACAAACATAAAGGGCAAAAATTGTTGATATGTACATCTAATTGTGCCAGTACTGTTGAATTGACACATAATGTGCTAGCTCAGATTTACTAATACTAGGTGTTAGCTCCTCTAGTGCTAGTAGAAAATCTGCAGAGGAAACCACCAGTTGTAGCTGTGATTCTGAAACCATTTCAGAAATAAAAAACTGGGGTGAAATAGGATGAAGTTGAAACTTCGGTAGTGTGTTCAATTGAGCTATCCAAATGAAGTAAGTCACATCCAAT
>MU123994.1:0-27705 GCA_014904935.1 Melanogaster broomeanus
ATCCTAGACGAGCCCCCCAAGTCACGGTTCCAGACATCCTCCACTGCAAAACCTGTTGATACATCTTCGAAGATGTTGTCAAAAGCTGTTCCAAAGGCGTCTGATTGGGATAGTTGGTAGAAACTGCATTTTTCAGTCCTATTTTACCCTATTTTACAGTCAAATTCGAAATTTGCCCAGTAAATTAGCGTTAATTTACCACCTCGTCAATTAGCGCAAAATTACACAGGTTAAATAGACAAGTTCTCCCTCAGGTGTAAATTTCCCGGTCAAATTGGGCTGGGTTCCTATTTTACCGCGCACTAGCTCCCATCCACTGGCATCCAGGCCTCAGACGGCTGGACAGGCCACTCTATCAAAAATCGACTATATACCGCCAAAGTTGCACCCACATGGTGCCGACCATGATGAAGCTATGTTGCTGCATTAATGATTACTGTAATACCGCTCAAAGAGTCACCAAACAAATGCTGTAACATGGTGGTCATCAAAGGAGACACTGACTCCAACTTGAAGGACAATGACGATACCATACACCTTCTCCAGAGTGGGAATCCATCAATCCTCGATGATTACTCCCCATCCATTCACATCCCAATCTCCAGAATATAGAGTTGCCTCTGTCTGAAGATGGTCGATAATACGAGAGATGGCCATCGTAGATCTTATTACTCACAGGCCACGCCGCTCCATTGCACACAAAGGTGGGAAGGTTTCGAGTGGTATTTTCTCATAAGCGCATCGATGCGGGGTGTTCAGCGACACTCCAGATTCGTTTACTGTAAGTTACGGCACCAGGCTGCCGTGCCGAGACGAGGTGTTTCAGGTTTACTACTGATCTTGTCATCGAACGCTCGAGTTCAGTCTATTAGTGGCATACTGAACCCGGCGAATATCTTAGACAGCGAGCTTCATCGATGCATCTTCCTATGGTGCGAGTCGTGTGCGAACCCTTGCATCGACATCGACAAGGGAAGTAGACAGGTCGACATATCTGGAGTCCAAGGCTAGTTTGTCATATTTGTAATAGTATGTTTCATCATCGGTTGCACAAATGGCACACAGGATGGATCTAACAAGCGCCCATATACAACATTATTGTGCAGCTTGGAAGGTAGGAAGGCATCATGAGGTGCTTCCAACAGCACCCGGATCAAATGTCATGCCCGATATAGGATGGAGTGTTCATTGCGTCGGTTCGAGGGACTGAGAGTATTATCCCCCCCCCAGGATCGGGGCTAGCCTGCATAGGGTTATACAGGAACTGCCGCGACGGTTTACAGTGTAGCACTCCAGCCCCAGCATCGCGACATCGTGTGGCGTCTCCACTGTTTGTACCTGTGGCACCTATGTGATCACCACTTGCAAGGTCAAAGCAAAGTAGGACCCGGCCCTCCATTGTTCATCGCAAGGCGTTCGCTCGGGCACGCTTACCAAATAAACCTCAATTGCAACGAGGATGGCTTCTGTGGTAGTGGAGTCCACAACTCGAACGCTTCTCAGATTCAGGAATACCACAAGATGGATATAAAACGTCGTTTTGGACGACGAGAAACATCAGTTCCCATCGTCTTCCAATACATAGCTACTGGATCAATCGCTTGTCGAGATGCTTAGTGCCAGTGAGTGCATCTATATCTGTGCGACGTGGATCTGAGCTCACCTGATGTTATTCCAACAGCTCATTTTCCCTTTGCAACGGCCCTTGACCCTGTCCCCGTCCCACCTGGCTGCTTCCCCATTGAAGTCGTCCAATTCTGGCGCGGCGAAAAATTCCCCCGCCATCACTATCCCTTGCACTGGGCCATCTTCGTCCGTACCTGCCCAGGACGGGGAAACTACTACCAAGTAGTAGGAAACATTGACACATTCGCTGTTGAGGTCATGCATAACGTGCCATTGCAAAATCGAGAGGCTTGGAGGGGAAGTCACGTCGTCGGATATGTTGCGCCAAGCCACTTGCACCAATTGGAGAGACACCTCGCACAGGTCCCTGTCGTTAGACATTGTCGCAAGTGGCACTGTCAGAACTGGGTGTACGATGCCCTCACGAGGCTGAACTTCCAGAACCTTTACACCGACGTGCATCTCTCCATGGCGCTACTCCAAACGCAGATGAGTGTTCTTTTGGAAGCTTGGGAAATGGGAGAGATATGAAGATTCTGGACTGGGGAAGTCTGCGTCCGAGGCAGGGGGAAATCTGGGGGAAATCAACACTATCTTTGGGGGTCGATGACGACAAAAGGGTTCCTTCTAATTGCATACCAAACATCATGACCTCGACAAGTTAGAGATTTGCATTTGTATTATCACACACATAGAATCAACAGGATTTGGGACATGCCTGCAATACATACGTCGGTTTGGAGGTGGTGGCCACGAGATACCGATGCGGAGACGACGGCTAACCGTAATTCCGGATCATACGGATTAGAACAAAGGTTGAATCGGATTGGGTCCTACAGCTTACAGTTTAATAGCACAAGAAGACATTCTGCCACGACTATATTGCGACCACCGTATCTGATTCCCACACACCGTCATTGATGTCATGCGCGAGCAAATACGACACGTTTCTTCTCCCACGGATCCCGCCATATCTCTGTGTTGCCTAGATGGGCAACGTGATGAAGGATATCTTGAACTGCTTCCGCTTGTCCGTGGCCAACTTCGAGTGCGACAATCGCTCCGTTGCGAAGCACACCTTTCCTTGCAATGAAGGAAGCTATCGCACGATAGAATGACAATCCATCTTGGTCCGACGACCCCGGCGGATCACCAAGTAAGGCCCGAGGATCCTCGTAATCTTTGACAGAATGCGGTAGCTCGTCATACTCTCGCTTGGGAATGTATGGAGGATTAGACGTCACCACGTCGAAGGGTGGCTCAAGCGAGCGGATAAGGTCTGGGTCGTGGAGGTTACCCAACACCGGGATAAAACTATTTCGGAGATTGCTAGTGACGTGGGCTGTGATCTTGCATCGTGCCGCATTATCAGTTGCCAATTGAATTGCGTCTGGGGAAATGTCCACGCCGACCGCACGCGTGCTGCCTGGTGGCCAGAGATGACATAAAAGGAGCGGTATGCAGCCAGAACCGGTACAAAGATCGAGGACAGAGATAGGGCGACTGCTTGATGGTGAGACGGTATTGGCGAGACGTAGGGTCCAGTCCTCTGTCTCCGGACGGGGTATGAGTGTTGGAGGTCGTGTCAGAAGTTGGAGTGGGCCAAAGGGCGTGGTACCTGAAATCAAAGTAAAAGAGTGAGATGAATAATGGTGGAAGACGACGTGAGCAACATACCCAAAATATACTGCAGCGGCTCTCCTCGCAACCTGCGGTCAAGCATGGCCAGAAGAGCTGTGGGAGGATCCGATGGGGATAAGGCTTGTTTCATCCATTTCAGCTCTAGCCTCGCGCTGTCGCGATCGAGGGTGAAAGCTAGCTTGGTGAGGAGATGTTTCACAGGCTCACGACGCATGGGAGCACGCGACCTCACCATTCAACTGCCGCGACTATCGGTAATAATTAATGGTAGCCGATGACCATGAACGGAACAGTGCAATTGGTAAAAGTGCAAGTTTACTCAAACTGTACTGCTGGCGTTGGGAGGCTAATACGGCTCACCGAATTGTACGTGGTGGCACGGGGAACCGACGGGGTGATGGTCGCAGACTTGGAGCTGGCTGTATCCTTACGTCGCAACCTATAGAATATTTCCCTCATGAAATGATTGATTTCATTAAAATGTGGGTATTTTTTCAGGTCGGTAAATCGGCCGTTACTGGTGGGTGAGACCCTGGCAGCGCCCGGTTGCCGAGAAGCCGATGCCTGAACTTTGACCGACAGGATCTCACTAATGCCGCCGCAACTGCCGCTTCCGACCGTCCAAGGTAAAAAAGATCTTCATTATGTAATAAAAGGAGGATTACGAGCATGTAAAAGGAATCAGCTGTACATCGGTTTGCGGCCGATGGAGGTTGTTACCGAGTTGTTTCCCGTCTTGTCGACAGAACTGTTAACTGTCAATCTCTTGCCCAGCCTTGTTTCTTGTTCTCCACAACATCCTCAAGGTCGACACCCTCGTGCATCCCTTTGACGTTAAATCTCAGCTTGCTTCTATGTGCTCATGACACTGCCAATCGCCAGTTCTACACTAGTTGTCACCCGCACTGCTCTCGCAGACTCACCACCAATCTCTGCAATGCCTACTGCGGTCTCTAACGCATATGTAAATCCTGCTCAGATGTCCCAGCAGCAGCAGGCTGGCCCGTCTTCATTTTCCACCCACAGCAAGCGAAAAACCCCTGGGACTGGGAAACGAAGGCGCGCAACTTCCCCCGACGAGAGCGGAGACTCATCTTCACAGCATCCTCGCAAAAACAGAGACGGCCCAAAGAAAAAGAAAGCCAGTCGCGCATGCGCACATTGTCAGAAGGCACACTTGACGTGCGACGATTGTGGGTCAACCACATGTACATTCCGGATCTAACATTTCACCGGCGCTTATCCTAGCTCGACCTTGTCAACGCTGCATAAAGCGAGGAATGGCTGGGAGTTGCGTAGAGGGTCACCGTAAGAAAGCAAAATATTTGCTGGACGATGACGAACTCGGTGCGTTCTCCTTGCAATTGGCTATCTCCGTCTGCTTCTGATCACGTGCGATCAAAAGAGCAACTGAAAAGAAAGTCTTCTTCTGTTCCTAAAAAGAGTACAGAGCCCGCGCCAGCGCCAGTGCCCACAAGTAACACGTAGCATCTTCTTCTTATCATTTGAGATGCTAACAACCCCCATAATTACAGCGGAACCGTTTCCGACAAACGATCCTCTCTTCAATGTCACCTTCGATCCAAATTTCGCCTTTGGTTCGGAGGCAGCAAACTTGGAATATTCCATACTCTCCGCGATCTTGGGCAATCCAAGTCCCCCAGATTCTGCTTCAGTGGCTGCGCCATCACCCCCACAACCCCAGCTACCCCAGAATTTGCCAAATTCGGCGTGGTCCCCAGAACCATTACATGCTCAACCTCATTACTCTCAAAGTGGGACGACAAACACCTATGGCTTTGGAGATCAAGCACAGTTATCCATACCGTCATCCGAGACGACACTTGCAGCACCATCGCCCACGACAACCTTTATCTCCACCTATTCTCCCACGCAGCTATCGCAAGCCCAGGAACCAACAGACTTGCAGTACTCGCAACCGTTTAGTCAGGGCCAGCCGACACCCTCCACAGCTCAACCCGACCCGCGTTATTCCCGCGATGTTAACACCTCAGCCCCAACGGGCATGGTCCGTGCACCATCAAAAGAGGCTGGTCCTCAATCCCTCATGTCATCCCATCTGTCGCCATCGCCTACCAACTCTACGCATGCAAGTAGCGTGGACCACCATTTCGTTCGTCATACCTGTCTCTATCCAGTCATGTTTATGCGAACTCACCTTATGAACAGACGATCAACGTTACAGCTCCATATGACTACACCGAGGGTTATCACTTCCTCATGAAACATCTTCCGACTCGGTGCGTACATTGGACATGGCGCGTACGTAGCCTATGTGGTGAAATCCTGATGTTGTGTCTTGGGTTATCTCCATGGGATGTTCCTTTGGCACTTTACGGGTGACAGTTTTGAGAAGAATGATATTCTGCGCATCGTACGCGCGCTTGCCATTTTTCGGCCTTCGCTCATCGCACTGCAAATGCCTATGACGGACGAAGATGAGGTTTTCGTGGAGAAGTGCTTTCAACGGTCGTTGTTGGTACGGTCACCCCCTTTGATGCTACATACTTTGCTGAACTACGAAACCACATAGGAACTCGAGAAGCTCATCTCGTACAGTGGAACGCCAACCGTCGTCTGGAGGCGAACTGGCGAGATATGCCTCGTGGCACCCGAGTTTTGCATGCTGACCGAATGGCCAATGGAAGAACTCGTCGGGAAGCGAAAGTATATTTATGAGGTATTACGTTCTTTCGGTTCCGTTTCGCTGAGCGCTGAGACGTTTTCCATCAGCTCTTTGAGAACCAATCCGTTGTGGAATACTGGGAGAACTTCGCCTCACACGCGTTCGAAAACACGACCAAGTCCGTATACTCGCACTGTGTCTTGTTGAAGCCCTCTGGTGCACCTATACCAGCAACGTTTTGTTTTTCGATCCGACGCGATATATTTGACTTGCCTAGCATCGTTATAGGTGCGCTTCATTCTCCCCTACTTCTCTCACGTCAACTGACTCGTGTCGCGGACGAAAGGCCAGTGGCTACCTCTACTATAGCCCTTTGATGCAATTTATCTTTGTTTTCTTCATACGTCTCATCATTATCGTGTTTTCTCTTTCTTTTTTCGCTTACCACGTGTGTTGAGGTTCCTTCAAGGATTGCTCTGTACTTTATGAGCTAGCTGTTATATCGCATAATTCTTCTTTGGTTTCGTCTCTTGCTTGCGCCCTTGGACACCGCAATATTCTAACAGCATCCCGATCGCGCATTGCGTCACCTACACGAAAGCTATAAAGTATTACCATTCACAGGGCATTTTTCTTCTAGATTTTCCATATATTTATTGTCAAGGAATGTGATGATATATAAGTATATGTCGGTTGAATGTAGAGTGCGAGTTGCTGACAACCATACAAACTTCGTGGTGTTTCAAGTATCTGAGAAGTGAGTATGTGTGGTAGGCTACAGATGAAAGGACTAAAATGGAGAAACACAGGTGGTTGCAGTTCGCTATAGCTAGTCAATCCAACGCTCTATGTACCTGGGACGAGAAAAGGAGCCATCGGACGGCGCCTCGAATGTTCGCATGTTAACTCAACACCCTGCCCGATGAGGCAGGCATGCACGATAGGGCAAAGAGGTGGGAGAAAAGCCACAAAAGCGAGATGCCAATGATGGTTCGGAGGCTAAGAAACGAATGTTGACAAGGGGCCATTAGGGGGCCATTAGTGTCAACATATGTCAGAGATGAAACGACGGCAACTGACCAAACTTGTCGGTTACTGCGAAGTCTCCATACATGAACGCGAGCGAGAAGAGAAGAGGAGGTAGCTTGTGATGCTATAATTGTATTGTGATTAACTTGCTGCAGGCAGGGTATGTCCGACACAGCCTAGACGGCGAGGACCAGAACGACGAGCGTGTGGTTTCCGAAGAAATATCACGCGCGTCGTATTCTGAAGGGAGGCTGTCAATAGTGCTCAGGAAGACATTAAGGCTACAAGTTCCAATCAGGTCGAAACATTGTGAGGAACTTGGAGAACGAAGGAAGACAGAAAGACAGAAAGACAGAAAGAAGAGATAAGAAAGCATGCAAGAAGAAAAACATACAAGACGAACTCTGACCAGGCGTAATCCCAAGTCTCTTGTTCCTCTCCTCCCGCTCGCGAGCTCTGTCCGACATCTGCTTCAGAAACGCCATCGCGGCCGGGTCGTCTTCTGCGAATGGCCGCTCTGCGATTTTCTTCATGTGGAGAAGCGTTTTCTGCTTTTGGTCGTACTGGGATTTTTGGTGGGCGACGAGCTCGCGGATGTCTTGGACGTCGGCGTCACTCATGGGGATCATGGTGGGGGGCCGTCGAAGCATGGGAGGGGAGTAGATGGGGAATCGGTGGGGTGGGAAGCTGTTGATGAAGCCTGGTGGTATGCTGCTATGTAGTACTAAGTAGATGTGGCAGGGAACTGAAGGGATGGCTTTCTGTCAAGAGACTCAGTGGGTTCATTCAGAACCGAAACTCAACTACTCAAGTGTGATCATCTGGCAGTCCCGAACAACGGGACCACTGACATCGCGGTCAGGCTCGTGTACAGCAGTATGTAATACCTGGTCACTATGTCGTACAACTCTTCGATGGAGGAGGAAAGTCGACTCCTTCATGCCTGCCCAAAAATGCATGTCCCATACTTTTTCATGAGACACGCGGGATATCCCGTCAGCCTCGGTTGAGCACATGTACAGTACGAGAAGAAATTGTTGAAAGCCATAGTCTGTGCCTTTTTCATCTAGAGTTTTCGTATATTTATGATCAAGCAATATTCCAGTACATGCTGCCTATAGCGTCGGTTCAATATAACAGTAGGGTAGAGGGCGAGTTGCTGGGGGACCATACAGACAAGACTCCCACCGTCGTGTCAATTACCGAGAGCGGATGTGTGGTATACTACGGATAGAAACAGACTGAAATGACAAAAGCGAAGGAAAGAGGGGAGGTGATTAGTCCGCTATAGTTAGTCAATCCAGCACTCTGTGTCTGGGACGAGGGAAGAGGCCATCAAACGGCGTCTTGGATGTTCGCATATTCACTTTCGACACCCGGCTCGATGAGGCAGGCATGCCCCAGGATCAGGCAAGCAGAGGCGCCGACGAGCCAGAAGAACGTCATGAAGGGGGAAGACAGCCACAAGAGTGGGAGGCCGATGACGAAGAGACCCGTGTAGAGGTGCTTTTGCGTGATGACCCTGTCGCCAAATTGTAGTGGTTCGGAGGCTAGAGACGTGCATGAGGGGCCTTGAGTGTTAACGTATGTCAGAGACGAACCAACGACTGACCAAACTTGTTGATTACTGCGAAGCCTCCACACAGGAACGCGAGCGAGAACAGAAGAAGGGGACTTGTGATGCTATAATTGTATGGTGATTAACTTGCCACTAGGTGGGTAGGCAGGGTATTACTGACACAGCGTAGACGGCGAGGACAAGAACGATGAGTGTGTAATTTCCGGAGAAATACCGCGTGTTGTATGTTATCCTCTGAAGGGTGGTATCAATACCACCCGGGAGGACGTCAAAGAATCGCTGGCGCTCACCGATACTGCCTGACTCGTATCTGCCGGTCTTGAGATACGGTGAAAATCAAAAAACTCGCCAGGGGGTCGAAGCGCGCTCAAGCGCGTCTCCTGACGGTAGAAAAACGTATGTTAGAGCTTACGATCAAGACTCAAGAGGTTGCGACCGACTCACTCTGATGGATTTCAGAGCATCCGTAACCCGCATGAGGGCCTCCATGGTTGACGGCGGTGTAGTCGGTGTTGGTAACGGTGGGTAGTACTGGTTGAAGATGCCCTGTTGCCCGCGTAATTTATGAACCGTCCAGCCTGAGGTATTTGTGTAAGATTCGAACAGTGCGCAGCTGTGCTGCTGCGTTTGTGCTGCGTTTCCCTTTTCCCTTTTCTGGCGGTCTTGCCCAAACAGGTTAACCGTTACGTATGCTCCTTTTGCCACGCAAAAACACATGTTGCACTGTGTACACTTGTCCATCAATGTGTCCTGACCATAAAACATTATGTAAGGGAAATGGGCGTGTACTACAGTCCGTTGCATAATAAACTTCAGTCGTCTGCATTTCCAGAGCATGTGTTTGGTTTGGTTTGTCTGCTTAGTAATATTTTGAAAACGAAAAACCCTAAGTTAAGGTTGGAAAAGGTGACTGAAAGTTACATCACGCACAAGGCAAGGAGGTTCTCTCATTGAGACTGCATGCCAGGGGACGACTCAGGTGCTGCATCTGGCCAAGAAACCAACGTCAGCATGGCACATTCACAACCCCCACACCTCAACTATTCCACCGGCGACACAATCACGAATCGAAACCTCCCCTCGAGGAGCTGCAACATCTCCCGTGCACGAAAACCCCAGTGCGCCGACACAACTCCAACATGTCCCGGAGTCTCCGGAATAGTTGTTGGTGTTGTTGAATTGAATGCGCCGACGCCAACACCGACGACCCGACACTGGAGTGACTATCCTTGGATAGACATAATCTGTTACTGCGTCTGCTTGCCTTGTTGAACCCAGCATGAAATAGCCTGGTACATTTCGTTCCACCTCGTCATAGTGGCTCATAATCCCAACTCGATTTCATTTTGATTTACAATTCCTATATATGCATATCTTAGTTGACTCGCTGTATGATCGTGACCACTCGTGGTATCGCCATATAATGACTCGCTCTCGGAGCTCTGGGGTTAGCCATGGCCATGCATGATAAATATATTGACATGTCACAAAACGAGATATTTCTAAGGTATTTTCTGAGGTATTTTCTGAGCTACAAACATGATCAAACAATAGCTGTGGGTTTGTTCAACTTTGTTGTACTGAAGTTTATTATGCAACGGACTGTAAGTGGGAAACCTAGGTGGGAACACCGGGACTCATTACAGTACTATATGTACACAATCTCCGCACCGACGAACCAATATGCGTGGTGGATAGCCGAGCGCGCAATCACTCATATGAAGAACATCCCGCATCAACCCCGGGGATCCGAACATGTGTGCGTTCACCATCCTCGCTGCAGTGCTTGTCGCAGTGGTCGTCGAGGCGTCCGCGCTGGTAAATCAACCCATCGCAGCCCTCTCAGCTTCACAGATAGACTTTTACACGCCTTATACGAACTATGCAAGTACAGCTTATTGCACGCCCGCAGAGACCATTGCTTGGAATTGTGGACGTGAGCCGAGGCGTTTTGACAATGTTTGAAAGTTAACTGAATCTCTACTACAGGACCATGTGATGCAAATCCCAGCTTCCAGCCAGTCGCGTCTGGAGGAGACGGAGCAATCGTGCAGTTATGTGCGTCAGAGCGTTCATGAGCTTCTAGAGGGTGTCTCTTACTAGCCAGCAGGGTTTGTGGGGTATGATCCTACGCTAGATACCATCATCGTGGCTCACGAGGGCACCGAAGCTGCCAAAATGTACGCGCTTTCTTGCTCCTGTTAGTTATGGCTGGAACGTTGACCAAGTCGATTACCACTTCCTCAGCCTTCCGTTGCTCACAGATTCCGATCTCTTCTCTTCTTTGTCAACCTTGACCCAGATTTGTTCAAGGGGATCAGCACCAGCATTCTGGTTCACCAGGGGTTCAGAGATGCGCAAGCAAAGTAAGCCACTACTCCGCCCATTGCTTCGTAGACAAAGGACCGACAATACGCCAGCACTGCGAACGACGTCTTAAGTGCCGTAGGGAAAGCTATGAAGCAGTACGGCACCACATCCATTACTTTGATTGGCCACTCACTCGGTCAGTTATTCCGGACGTTTTGAGTCACTCACTGTCATTAACTAGCCCACCAGGAGCCGCGATAGCAGTGCTCGACTCTGTCTATCTCCCTCTGTGGCTCCCGGCAGGAACTACGTTCAAAACTGTCACGTACGGCCTACCTAGAGTAAGTTCTAAATCTGGTGTACTGGTGTTCTGATTAGCTGTGGTTCACCAGGTCGGTAATCACGAATTTGCAGACTATGTCGACGCCAATGTCAACCTTACCCACATCGGCAACAAAAAGGATCTTATTCCTACACTCCCGCCCATGGGCTTTCATTTCGTGCAACCCTCTGGTGAAGTGCATATCCAAGATTCAGGAGCGTGGCTGGCGTGTCCTGGTTAGTCAACCATACTCGCTGACTGTTGGAACGGATGATGACCATATTCAGGCCAGGATAATCCGAGTAAGGAATGCATCGTTGGCGACGTACCCACCCTGTTGGATGGCGATTTGACTAACCACCCTGGGCCTTATAATGGCATCACGATGGGTTGTCGCTGAGTGCCCAGCTCGATGCTTGAGGTAGCGTTCCATCTGTCAACCTGTATGTTCGATCTAAGGCGCATGACAACCCCAGTTTTGCTCGTCGTCTTTCCACTGCTGGTCTCTTTGTGGCCCAAGAATATTGAGTTATGATTGTGGTTTCTTGATGGTTTTGTGTATCTAGACAAGGGAAACTGTCAATACCGACGTGCCAGCGTACTGGGTGTGCCCATGTAGTGTATAACCCAAGTGGAACCACAAACGTAGTCATATCATAGGGTGTTGCCCAACAGTCACAAACAACCACCACTAATTATGCTCGACCTCACCAGAAGCACCCGGACTTCGGGGCTTACAGGTGGTACAGCTAACTATGCGACTGGGCTCTAGGACCTTAATACATGCACTTAGACCGTCAACACGTGCCAGTGTTAGCCTACTTCTGAACCCCTCTGCAAAACGGTCTGCATGCACAGCACAACTTGAAAGCATTGGACCTGTCAATTCCAGCGTGAACGCGCTCGTATCCATCTCCGAAACACCTAACAGCACCCAAGATCATGGCCCACTTAAGGACGTCACGATAGTTGTCAAGGATAACCTCTGCACATCCTCGTTACCGACTACATGTTCCTCCGCGATGCTTTCTGGTGAGTTACCGCGTCCGTGAGCTATTGGGCTCAATGCATGCTTACTGGGCAATTCATACAGAGTATACGTCACCGTTCGACGCGACCGCGGTTAGGCTCCTGCGTGATGCAGGCGCCTACATCGTCGGGAAAGCCAACTGCGATGAGTTTGGTATGGGGTGTGTCCCGTCGTGTCATCACATGGCTATGGCAGGCTAACTTCCCTTAGGTCTCTCAACGTCAATTCCATTCATGGTCCAGTGATAAATCCCCACCAGTCCCCTAACGTGTTCGATGTCTCGTGGACACAGCGGGAACGCAGGTCAGCAGGTGGTAGTTCGGGCGGAAGTGCGGCAAGTGTCACCGCGGGGATGTGTAATGCGTATGTAGCCCTGCCGGATTCTCGACTGTTAAATTTTGACGTGGAGTTGCGAAATGAAGGGCCTTGGGAACGGACACAGGTGGATCTGTGAGGCTTCCTGCGTCTTACTGTGGTGTCGTCGGGCTAAAGCCGTCATACGGCCTCATAAGCAGGTCAGTGCAGTAATCTAGTTGTGACTCCTGGTACAGGTGCTCAAAGATCGTAGGTGGGGGGTGGTTTCGTTCGCGGACAGCCTTGATTGTGTAGGTGTCATCGGCAAGTCTGTCAATACGGTCAAGCAGGTGTTCGGTGGGTACCTTCGCGTGATTTGTAACTCGTTCACATACCAATTGGACAGATGTCGTATCTGTGTATGATGAGAAGGACCCGACCGCTGCTTCACTGGAACTGCGGGAACAGGCACGCTCAAGCGCAGAATCTTGTCTCTCGATGTCGTCCTCAGTGATTCAGCCCTCAAGTCTCGAGGGCTTGAGGATCGGGATACCTCAGGTGCGCCTTGCCTAATCCCCTTTCCGATGTTTTACTTAAGTGGATGTGCATGTTCAACAGGAGTACTTCCCACTCGAGCTCGATTCCAGCATCATCCGCTCATTGCGAACTGTGATAAGTGGTCTTAAAGCTATGGGAGCGTCGATAGTCTCTGTTTCTCTTCCCTCGACACAATATGCTCTGAGCGCGTACTACGTCATTGCAAGCGCAGAAGCCTCCAGCAACCTCGCACGGTTTGACGGTATACAGTATGGTTAGTGGTGTATCGTTTCTCACCTTCCCCCGTTGGTGTCAGTTGAACGAGACGGCTACCGACAGGTCTCCGTGTTCCACCTCCCCCCGAAGCGACACACCTGAAACCAAGCGACGTCTACGCTATTTCGCGTTCCGCAGGTTTTGGAAAGGAAGTCCAGAAACGAATCTTGCTAGGGACATACGCGTTGACCGCCGAGTAAGTGCCGACGAATACTTGTCCAGCCTGTTGTATAATCTCATCGTGAGCGCCAACGGGACTAGTGCCTTCGACAACTACTTCCTCCAAGCCCAACGCGTCCGCACATACATCAAATCTGACTTCAACAACGTCTTCCGGCATAGTTCCGTCCATTTCGATCCCCACCCTGCGTCTCCGCCAGCGGCCGGCGTCGACGTCCTTTTACACCCATCTGCTATACGTATCGCTCCGCTACTCGACGTCAATGGAACGGGCGAAGAACACGAACCATCGAGTCTGGACGAGTACTTGCAGGACGTGATGACCGTTCCCGCGTCGCTGGCTGGGTTACCGGCCCTCAGCGTTCCGGCAGGATTAGCGGATGATGGGTGGCCTGTTGGCGTGGAGCGTGACGCATTTATTTTGAGGCGGTGGTGTTGACGTCGTGAGATGCGATTGATTGACATTGAGAAGCGTAAGCTTGGCAAAACGTGGAGTATCTGTGAAAGTTGAATCATATTCACGTGACTAAAACGATGGAAATTTTGACCAAGATCCCACACCATTAGGAATAATATGCTACACTTATATTACTTGTTATCTAACTTACTACGTTAATCAGTATCACGAGCTGTTGAGCCCCTGTCGAGGGCGGCTGTCCGGCACCTGTCGAGGGCTGTCGGCACCTGTGCCGTCCACCGGGTTTCTGTGAGGCCTAATTCTGGCAATGGATGCTGTAAGAAAGCTGTCGACTGCCCTGTCACATACCTGTGATGTGGCTGTAAGCGGGCTGAAACTGCCTGTAGAAATGCTCGTCATTTTGGTGATCAAATCTGTGGACGAAATTTGCGGTTTTGCCTGGGAGTGCATGAGGACTCAGATGCAGATGTTGAGTTGTGCGCTAGACTCACAGCGGAGCAGGCACGGACGCACTCTCGCATGCAAGCGATCATGGAAGAAGAGGTGCGTTATCTATTTTTCTTGAATCCACTTGTCTGAATCTCATAGCAGCTTCGATACGTCATCTCGTCACTCAGCACCGGGGTTTCACATCTTACGCGGAAGCAGCTGGACCGGCTCGAATCTCAACTTGTACACCGAAACCGCCTATGGATGAAGAACATCGCTACCAGCAGCTGGCTGAAAGGAGTCGAGCGCTTCGTGAAGGACAGACCAATCATGTCGAAGTGACTGGGCGTGTTCGCAACACCACATGGCCACAGGAATGCCGCCGAAACAAAGCGGTCTCGACAATGTGATGGGTTACCATGCACGTTACCGCTCCGTCGCAGGGTCCGAATTCACTCTGGGAGTGAGGATGAGGTTGAAAGTGTTGTGCGTCGCCCACTCAGAGTCTATTAGACTTTGCCACAGACGACAATGACTATTTCTGTCCGTCTTAACAGTCTCACAGGTTTCGGGTTCAACTCGATTAGGCTACTACACTTCTTAGTTACGCCATTCGCTACACCCTGTGCCCTACTACTATACTACACTATCACTGTGTAGTAAACTATCTTAGTTCAACTTATCTGAACCGAACCAAACGCGGCAACGCACGTGGGACCTTGCGTCCGATAATGGGTGGCGAGAATAGCCATATCCCTTCATCTGCTCGGAGCGCCAGAGGCCTGTCCAGGGTGTGAGCAGCCCTTCGGGGTGTGGGGGGCCTTTTTGGAGTGCGAGTGAGCCGTTCGCGGTGTGGGTGGCCTTTTTGGAGCGCCAGTGGTCTGTCCAGGGCACGGGGGGCCGTTCGCAGTGTGGGCAGCCTTTTTGGAGCGCATGTGGCCCATTCGAGGTGTTGGTAGTCTGTTTGGGGCGCCAGTGGCCTGTCCAGGGCATGGGCAGCCATTCGCGGCATGGGTCACCTTTTTGGAGTGCCAGTGGCCCGTTCGAGGCGTTGGTGGTTTGTTCAGGGCGCGAGAGGCCTGTCCAGGGTGTGAGTGGCCTTTTGGGAGTGCGAGTGGTCCATTTGAGGTGTTGGTGGTCTGACTGGCGCGCCAGTGGCCTGCCCAGGGCGTGAGCAGCCTTTTTGGAGTGCAAGTGGTTGGTTTGAGGCGTTGGTGGTCTAATTGGGGTGCCAGTGGCCTGTCCAGGGCGTGAGCAGCCGTCCGGGGCATGAGCAGCCGTTCGGGGCATGAGCAGCCGTTCGGGGCATGAGCAGCCGTTCGGGGCATGAGCAGCCGTTCGGGGCATGAGCAGCCGTTCGGGGCGTGGGCAACCTTTTTGGAGTGCGAGTGGTCCGTTCGAGCCATTGGTGGTCTGATCGGGGTGCCAGTGGCCTGTCCAGGGCGTGAGCGACCTTTTTGGAGTGCGACTGGTCCATTCGACGTGTTGATAATCTGATCGGGGCCTGTCCAGGGTGTGAGTGGCCGTTTGGGGTGTGGATGGCCTTTTTGGAGTGCGAGTGGCCTGTTTGGGGTGTTGGTGGTCCGTTCGGGAAGCCATTGGCCTGTCCAAAGCGTGAGCGGCTGTTTCGGAGCGTGAGTGGCTCTTTTGAAGCGCGAATGGCCCGCTCGAGGTGTTGATGGTCAATTTGAAGCGCCAACGGCTTGTCCAAAGCGTGAGTGGCCGTTCGGGGCGTGACTGACCCTTTGAAGCGCAAGTGGCCCGTTTGAGGTGTTGATAGGCATCAACAGCCTGTGCAAAGTGTAACTGGGCACGTTTCAGGGCGGTGCGTGCGAGTGGCCTATTCGAGGCACAAGTGGAGCGTTTTGAAGTGCGAGTGGTCCTTTTGAAGCGCGGGTAGCCCTTTCAAAGAGTGAGCAGCCTCTTTCAAGTGCAAGTCGTCCATTTGAGGTGCGAACGGCTCGGCTGAAGCACAAGTGGCCAATTCGAGATGTGGGTGACCCATTGGAGTGCCAGGTAAGGCGTCTGATGGGAGAGCGGCCTGTTTGGGGCATGAACAACCTCAGGCTGTTCGAGGCGTGAATGCCCATTTCAATTGGGTGTCAGTGGCCCATCCCGGGTGTGAGCGACCCATTTTGGTGCTGGGTAAGGTGTCCGGCTCACCTGTGTAGCGTTTGGAGGGCGGGATGTTTCGAGTGGGAGTGGTCCACCGTGACTTGTTTGCGACGTGGGTGACTTTGCATTTGAGGCACCACATTCGCATTCAAACAGACTGATCTTGAGGTGACGCATTTATTTTTGAGGCGGTGGGTGTTGACGTCGTGAGATGCATTGATGCATTGATGAAGGCTAAGCTTGGCAACGTGGAGTATCTGGAAAGTTGAATCATATTCACGTGACCTAAACGATGGAAATTTTGACAAGTCCCACACCATTAGGATAATATGCTACACTTATATTACTATGTTATCTAACTACTAGGTACAGTAACACGAGCTGTGAGCACCTGTCGAGGGCTGTCGGCACCTGTCGAGGGGCTGTCGGCACCTGTGCCGTCCACCGGGTTCTGTGAGGCCTAAATTTGGCAATGGGATCTGTAAGAAGCTGTCACTGCCCTGTCACATACCTGTGATGTGCTGTAAGCGCTGTAAATGCTGTAAAATGCTGTCATTTGTGATCAAATCTGTGACGAAATTTGGGTTTTGCTGATGTGCATGAGGACTCAGATGCAGATGTTGAGTTGTGCACTGAGACTCACAGTGAGGCAGGCACGGACGCACTCTCGCATGCAAGCGATCATGATGAAGAAGAGGTGCGTTATCTATTTTTCTTAAATCCACTTGTCTGAATCTCATAGCAGCTTGATACCGTCATCTCATCACTCAGCACCGGGGTTTCACTCTTACGGGAAGCAGCTGACCGGCTCGAATCTCAACTTGTACACCGAAACCGCCTATGGATGAAGAACATCGCTACCAGCAGCTGGCTGAAAGGAGTCGAGCGCTTCGTGAAGGACACCAATCATGTCGAAGTGACTGGGCGTGTTCGCAACACCACATGGCCACGGAATGCCGCCGAAACAAAGCGGTCTCGACATGTGATGGGTTACCATGCACGTTACCGCTCCGTCGCAGGGTCCGAACTTCACTCTGGGAGTGAGGATGAGGTTGAAAGTGTTGGTGCGTCGGCCACTCAGAGTCTATTGACTTTGCCACAGACGACAACTGACTATTTCTGTCGTCTTAACAGTCTCACAGGTTTCGGTTCAACTCGATTAGGCTACTACACTTCTTAGTTAGCCATTCCTACACTTGCCCTACTACTATACTACTTCACTGTGTAGTAAAACTATCTAGTTCAACTTTCTGACGAACCAACGCGCAAGCACGTGACCTTGCGTCCGATATGGGTGGGAGAATAGCATTCCCTGTCCGTGAGCTATTGGGCTCAATGCATGCTTACTGGGCAATTCATACAGAGTATACGTCACCGTTCGACGCGACCGCGGTTAGGCTCCTGCGTGATGCAGGCGCCTACATCGTCGGGAAAGCCAACTGCGATGAGTTTGGTATGGGGTGTGTCCCGTCGTGTCATCACATGGCTATGGCAGGCTAACTTCCCTTAGGTCTCTCAACGTCAATTCCATTCATGGTCCAGTGATAAATCCCCACCCAGTCCCCTAACGTGTTCGATGTCTCGTGGACACAGCGGGAACGCAGGTCAGCAGGTGGTAGTTCGGGCGGAAGTGCGGCAAGTGTCACCGCGGGGATGTGTAATGCGTATGTAGCCCTGCCGGATTCTCGACTGTTAAATTTTGACGTGGAGTTGCGAAATGAAGGGCCTTGGGAACGGACACAGGTGGATCTGTGAGGCTTCCTGCGTCTTACTGTGGTGTCGTCGGGCTAAAGCCGTCATACGGCCTCATAAGCAGGTCAGTGCAGTAATCTAGTTGTGACTCCTGGTACAGGTGCTCAAAGATCGTAGGTGGGGGGTGGTTTCGTTCGCGGACAGCCTTGATTGTGTAGGTGTCATCGGCAAGTCTGTCAATACGGTCAAGCAGGTGTTCGGTGGGTACCTTCGCGTGATTTGTAACTCGTTCACATACCAATTGGACAGATGTCGTATCTGTGTATGATGAGAAGGACCCGACCGCTGCTTCACTGGAACTGCGGGAACAGGCACGCTCAAGCGCAGAATCTTGTCTCTCGATGTCGTCCTCAGTGATTCAGCCCTCAAGTCTCGAGGGCTTGAGGATCGGGATACCTCAGGTGCGCCTTGCCTAATCCCCTTTCCGATGTTTTACTTAAGTGGATGTGCATGTTCAACAGGAGTACTTCCCACTCGAGCTCGATTCCAGCATCATCCGCTCATTGCGAACTGTGATAAGTGGTCTTAAAGCTATGGGAGCGTCGATAGTCTCTGTTTCTCTTCCCTCGACACAATATGCTCTGAGCGCGTACTACGTCATTGCAAGCGCAGAAGCCTCCAGCAACCTCGCACGGTTTGACGGTATACAGTATGGTTAGTGGTGTATCGTTTCTCACCTTCCCCCGTTGGTGTCAGTTGAACGAGACGGCTACCGACAGGTCTCCGTGTTCCACCTCCCCCCGAAGCGACACACCTGAAACCAAGCGACGTCTACGCTATTTCGCGTTCCGCAGGTTTTGGAAAGGAAGTCCAGAAACGAATCTTGCTAGGGACATACGCGTTGACCGCCGAGTAAGTGCCGACGAATACTTGTCCAGCCTGTTGTATAATCTCATCGTGAGCGCCAACGGGACTAGTGCCTTCGACAACTACTTCCTCCAAGCCCAACACGTCCGCACATACATCAAATCTGACTTCAACAACGTCTTCCGGCATAGTTCCGTCCATTTCGATCCCCACCCTGCGTCTCCGCCAGCGGCCGGCGTCGACGTCCTTTTACACCCATCTGCTATACGTACCGCTCCGCTACTCGACGTCAATGGAACGGGCGAAGAACACGAACCATCGAGTCTGGACGAGTACTTGCAGGACGTGATGACCGTTCCCGCGTCGCTGGCTGGGTTACCGGCCCTCAGCGTTCCGGCAGGATTAGCGGATGATGGGTGGCCTGTTGGCGTGAGTGTGGTTGGACAATGGGGGATGGATGAACTAGTACTGCAGGTTGGGCGCGTTATTGAGGAGCTACGATGATCCACACTCGCCGAGCAAGTGACAACTTCAAAATATTTCAGTCTTTACTGCACGGAGTTCTAAATGCTATCCACCCCTCATTCTAAGGTGAGCTTGGCAATGGAGTGGTGTATTGTGGGTAACGAATTATAACATATTGCGGATGTAGGTGTAGATGTAGACGGAATGATGGAAAGGAAGTCGTGAAAAGACTTCCGAGGATCCGGATGCAGAACGATCACAACAGTCAGGTTATTGATCGTTACCCCAGCGCAGGACGCCCTCGTATATCGAGTACATCACTGCTGCGTTCGGCACAACACGCATCAGGTGAGCACTTAGTCCTCCGTATAATGACCGGGCGCCCTCCTCTGCGATAACAGTCCGTAGAGTCTGCAGAAGGCCCGAGTACTTCACAACACCATTCACGCTTGGTTGACGTAGTCTTGTTCGTAGTACCTTTCATCAAACATCAGATAATCCAAACCTATTGCCGTTTAGTGTTCGAACGTACCTCGTGTGGGTATGTGATGAGACTGGCAACACACTTGGCCGTACCTGCGCTGCCCAACATGCTAGCCCACTCCACAAGACCTCCGCGACCTTGCGTGTCTGAAGATAGTCGCTTTAGGCGTTCGTATAGAACCCACTGGATGGTCCCCTCGGTGACCCCAAGATAGCTGGCGCTCAGACCTTTGTAGAACCCACGGATACCTTCCTCCCTAAATATCTGTCTGATCATGGCATAGCTTCCTCCAAATAGTCTCGACACAGGCGCCTTCGTCGCGTTCGATGCTACGCTTGCAAGCGAAGACGCATGTCGTCTTTCCGATGTTAACAACTGCAGACGCGTCTTGACGACCCAAATAGGATTCGTTGCAGTTCCGGTGGCTACACCCGCGATAGCAGCAGCTCCGAGATGGACAAATGAGTTTTCTTGACCGTGATTGAAATTGTTGGCGATGATCTGTTTTCCGTTTCCGTATGTGAAGAAGTTGATCGAGCGTGCTGGTATGACGCCAATAAGGGTTGGGCCTAATCCTCTGAAGAGTGCACGAGGTGATTCGTCTCGGTAAATGTCCCTATTAAAAACAAAGTTTATAGTTCAGGCATAACCAGCTTGCGAGTACAGAACGGGCGCGAGACGTACCGAAGGATGTGTCCGGTTTCAACAAAGTTCCACAGGAGGCCCCCCGAGCGCTGTGGAAGTGTGGCGACCCCACCGCCGAGCATGCCCACCGGGGCATGTTTTTCTCTGAACAGACTTGATTGTAGCCGCGTTTTGACGACATCGAATGGGCTCGTCACGATTGCGCCGCACATTCCACCGAGTCTGGTTGCATGTCTGAGCCTTTGACTGGTAAAACGAAGCTGTCGGATACTACTCACCCTCCTGCGACGAAGTGCTGCCATGATTTTGTTGGGAGCAGGCTGGGAGATGAGGTCGTGGTTGACATTGAACGTAACTCCGGAAAGATTCAACAATTTGAAAGCAGGGTGTCTAAGGGATATAAAGAATGCGTGTCCTCGGTTCGAGCCTTTGAAGGTAATTGAAAGAAGTAAGTAGAAGGCAAGGGGTCAGCACGAATTTTTCCACCAGTAAGTCACGTGACTAGTGTTAAGTCTCATTTGCTGCATTTGATGATGATTTGCATTGACTTGATCCCGAACATGCAACCCACGCTATCGGTGACAAGATGTTCGTGCTCTCCATCATCAAGGTAGATGCGCCTCACTTACTCACGTCGCCTATCCTATGTCGATGATCCCAGGACACGATTCCTGTTTTACCAGCCAACTTTGGTGCCCCACCCCACCAAGCACTCATCGACGAAATCAACAAGAAATATGCGAATAGGGCCCTTCACGATGTCGGCTTATGTATCTGTGTTTTCGATCTAGCCGAAGCCGGAGAGGGTAAGGTTCGCTACGGAGATGGAAGTCTATGGTACAAAGGTTCGTAAAATCTGTGCTCGTAGTGATTTTGTCCGGTTGACAATCCTCAAATGCAGTAAAATTCCGCATGGTCGTTTTCAGACCATTCATATCTGAGGTGATCCTGGCAAAAGTCAAGTCCTCTGACGAGGATGGTATGCGATGTATGTGTTTCTTTCTCTAATCGTCAGATCCGTCTCCAACGAGTCCTACCAGTAAGCGTCGGTTTTTTCGACGACATGTACATCCCGTTAGCGTATCTACCTCACCCTGCAACCTTGTACGTGGTTATATTTGGGGTCCCCGCATACCGCCGCTCACCGCTTCGGTTATCTCAGTGACCCCAACGAACGAGCACATTTCTGGCTGCCCGACTCTGAAGCAAAAACAACACACGAACGACTCGAGTCGCCGACCTCAGAACGAATGTATATCGATCAAGGCGAGATCATTCGCGTCCGTGTAGAAGCGGACGAGTTTTACGACGATGAACCCGGACCGCCGAAAGCTGCAGAGGGTGTCGCAGTTAACAGGGAAGTGCGAAGGGCTCCATATAGTATCATAGTGAGTTCCCCGTGCGCATGGAACGAACAAGTGGGAAATCCTGACCTCCTATTCAGTGCTCTATTGCTGAACAAGGACTGGGTCCTGTAGCGTGGTGGAAGAGTGCGCAAGCGGATGGCGCCCTAATGGATGTGGCCTAGAAATCAGATGTGCCGATCAGGTACTGTCACGAAATTACTTGCCACGGAAACGATGCGAATAGAGTAATGCACGTTTGGACGAGGGGCGGAATGGTGTGACTGATCGAGGAATGAATGGTTGCCACTATTGAGATCTCATCCTTGACAAAAAGCATGTAGAGAGTTTTCATTGCAGGCATGCCTATGGAGTCTCTCCACGCTCGTGCACCTAAAACAGGTGGCACCCTTAATCATGCTTGCAGATAAAATCTAGCTGTTCTACAGGCAAGACCTGTTGCCTCACTTCCTTAGCTTTCCTCACACTTCATCCCTCTCAGTGTTAACTCGACGCAGACTCGGACATACTTCCCTCGTCTGTTAGATATCATGGTGGCAGTAGCTGTCGCGGGCAGTGCTTCTGCTGCGACGTATTCGAGGACGAGCAATCTCGTTGGACAACGCTTCAACGCTTTCACCTGGCAAACAATTGACGATCCCACTCATGGCCGTGTGTAAGTACCTGATATCTTCTTTTTACTGCCTAGTCGACTATCGAGTAGCAACTACGTGAGCCAAGCCACCGCCCAAGCGGACGTCTTGGTTCAGGTTTCTGGGAATCAGGTTATATTACGCGCTGACAGCACGACCACTCTCGACGCCTCAGGTCCTGGGAGAAACTCGTTTAGACTACAATCGAACGCGCAGTATACAACCCATTTAGCCGTGTACGTTCAACGGCGAGCTTCATGTAGCTCGAGAGATCAAAGTACTGACACCTCATGAATGAACAGTTTCGACATAGCTCACATGCCGCAAGGCTGCGGAACGTGGCCTGCTGTCTGTGAGTTGCAACTTTCTCAGCCGCAGTCTTTCCGGCTGACATTGTATAGGGTCTGTCGTGGTCTTTCTATTTTCTGTGCTCACCATTGGATGAATCAATACATTGACACTTCGTAGGGTAAGCGCACTCGAGGATTATGTTCGAGTATACTAACACATTGCATTCAGGAGGTTGGTGCTAACTGGCCAAATGAGGTGCGCTATTATTTAATAGTGGTGCTCAAGGTGCCCTCTGGAGGAGCTCTGACTGTGCTGGAGATGCTCTGACAACCTCTGGAGGCCAGCGAGATTCTTAAGCTACATTTCAAACTCTGATGCTGTTGACTTGATGACTCAGCTTCGGACAACTCCAGCAAGCATGTTAGTTCATTTACACTACAGTCCGTTGCATAATAAACTTCAGTACAACAAACCCACAGCTATTGTTTGATCATGTTTGTAGCTCAGAAAATACCTCAGAAAATACCTTAGAAATATCTCGTTTTGTGACATGTCAATATATTTATCACGCATGGCCATGGCCAACCCCAGAGCTCTGAGAGTGAGTCATTATATGGCGATACGAAGAGTGGTCATGATCGTACAGCCAGTCAACTAAGATATGCATACTGTATAATTGTAAATCAAAATGAAATCGAGTTGGGATTATGAGCCACTATGACGAGGTGGAACGAAATGTACCAGGCTATTTCATGCTGGGTTCACAGCAACAAGGCAAGCCAAGCAGAGGCAGTAACAGATTATGTCTATCCAAGGATAGTCACTCCAGTGTCAGGGTCGTCAGTGTTGGCGTCGGCGCATTCAATTCAACAACACCAACAACCATTCCTATCGTGCGTCTCCGGGACATGTTGGAGTTGTTTTGGTGCACTGGGGTTTTCGTGCATGGGAGATGTTGCAGCTCCTCGAGGGGAGGTTTCGATTCGTGATTGTGTTGCCGGTGGAATAGTTGAGATATGGGGTTGTGAATGTGCCATGCTGACGTTGGTTCCTTGGCCAGATGCAGCACCTGAGTCGTCTGGCATGCAGTCTCAATGAGAGAACCTTGCCTTGTGCGTGATGTAACTTCAGTCACCTTTTCCAACCTTAAAAAAGAGAGAGATTTCTAGAAGAGATTACTACCGAAAAACCCAAGGACAAACTACCTGAGGAACTTGTTCCAAAGGCGTACCAACGAATATTTATCGGTGTTCTCCAAAAGAAAGCATCAGAACGCATGCAATACGTAAACCATGGGACCATGCTTATAGATATGAAAGAAGATTCGTGGCTAAGAAAGGACGAATGATCCCTTTATCTACACGGAGCAACAGGAAGTCAAAAGAGTTCATTGAACGACCAGTTAGCTAAGGGTTACATCAGACCTTCTAAATCTGAGCAAACGTCACCAGTCTTCTTTGTACCAAAGAAAGACGGCAAGAAGCGTATGGTGCAAGATTACCGTTATTTAAATGAACACACTATCAAAAATAATTATCCTTTACCCCTAATTGCGCAACTCATCGACAAACTCAAAGGGGCAAAGTTATTTACGAAAATGGACTTACGATGGGGATACAATAACGTTAGAATCAAGGAAGGCGACGAATGGAAAGCAGCCTTCGTCTGTCACCTCGGTACTTTCGAACCCCTAGTTATGTATTTTGGACTATGCAATTCTCCCGCAACATTCCAGACGATGATGAACGAAATCTTCGCTGATATGGACAATGTTTGCATCGTATATATTGATGACCTTATGATATTCACCAAAACGGATGACCCATGCGAACACGAAAAAATCATCCTCGAAGTCCTTCGACGACTAAAAGAACATGATCTATTCGTAAAGCCAGAGAAGTGTTCCTTCTCGGTCACAGAAGTGGATTTCTTGGGAATGATCGTAAACACGGAAGGAATCCGTATGGACGAGTCAAAAGTAAAAGCGATTCTGAATTGGCCAGTACCTACCAAGGTCAAGGACGTGAGAGCGTTCCTTGGTCTAGCCAATTTCTACCGACGATTTATCGAGGGCTTCGCAACAATAGCTCGTCCACTTAACGATCTCACCAAAAAGGACATTACATTTGAATGGACTCTAGAAAGACAAAAGGTGTTTGACACGCTTAAATCACGCTTCATATCGGCACCTATACTCGTCTATCCAGACATCGACGCTCATTTCCGAGTCGAGTGTGACTTGTCTGATTTCGCTACTGGCGCTGTTCTATCTATGGAATGCCCTGATGGCAAATGGTGACCTTGCGCCTATTCCTCACATTCTTTCAACAAACACGAACGTAATTATCAAATTGCTGATAAAGAAATGTTGGCAATCATCCGATCTCTAGAAGATTGGCGACACTATTTGGAAGGAGGACGCTTCGAATTTGAAATTTGGAGTGACCACAAAAACCTTCAGTATTTTATGTCTTCCCAGGACTTAAATAGGAGGCAGGCAAGATGGGCGCTATATCTATCGCGCTTTAACTTTAAATTATTACACAAAGCTGGATCAAGTATGGGGAAGGCAGATGCCTTATCACGTTGTGTAGATCATGCAAGCGGCATAGACTCAGACAACAAAGGTGTTACCCTCATACCGGCCGAGTGGATAGGGGCTGCCAAGAAAGCGGTCTATATTGAAGCTTACGAAAAGGACATTATTTCTCGAATCAAAGAAAAATCACAAAACGTCACGGATAGTGACATCCAAAAATACGGTCTAACCGAACTTCACGGACTATATCTATGCGACAACCACATCTTCGTCCCACACGACGAGGAACTCTTTCTATTTATAACAGAAAAACACCATGATACGTATATCGCTGGGCACCCTGGAGAAGCTAAAACCGAGGAGCTGGTTAAACGGTCATTCACATGGCCAGGACTTTCTAAATATATCAAGGACTATGTGTCACAATGTGATCGCTGTGCAAGGTTTAAAGGCACCAATAAAGCACCAGCCGGCAAACTCATGCCACTACCTATTCCAACGGGACCATGGGTAGATATATCCGTCGATTTCACCACGGACCTTCCCCTTTCAAACGGGTTCGATTCAATCCTAGTGGTTGTTGATCGCTTCTCAAAGGAAGGAATATTTATTCCCTGTAACAAGGCAATTTCGGCATTAGAAACTGCCAAATTGTACCTCACCCACGTTTGGAAGAACAAGGGCCTTCCTCTATCTATGGTATTGGATCGCGGACCGCAGTTCGCTAGTAACTTATCAAAGGAACTTGGAAAAGCTCTTGGCATTACGTTGAAGCTTAGTACTGCCTATCACCCCCAAACGGATGGACAGACAGAACGGTTGAACCATGACCTACAACAATATTTAAGGTTGTTTACCGCTGAGAAGCAGAAAGAATGGTCGGACTGGCTTCCGATAGCACAGTTTTCCTATAATAGCAAGACACAATCTGCCACTGGAAAATCCCCATTCGAGATAACAAAAACGTATCAGCCACGCATGGGAATTGAACCCATCGCATCTAATATTCCGGCTCTTAACGATTTCTTATCGGGAATTTCAGACACACTGCAGGAAACAAAGGACAATCTTTCAAAATCTCAAGATAGAATGAAATCCCAAGCGGATAAGCGAAGATCTGATGCACCCGCTTACCAGATAGGCGATAAAGTGTGGCTCAGTACTTCAAACCTTAACTTAAATCGTGATTCTCGAAAGTTAACCGAGAAATGGCTTGGTCCTTACACGATTATATCTATCCACGGAGACAATGCGGTCAAATTACGACTCCCCACCTCGATGCGTATTCACCTGGTTGTGAACGTGTCACGTGTCAAACCATATAAAGAGAAACTCAATGGACAGAAAGCCGATAAACCCGGTGCAGTGCTAGTCACTGAAGAAGGCAATGAAGAGTTTGAAGTTGACCGAATTGTCGACTCTCGCCTAGTGCGAAACAAGCTTGAATTCCTCATTCACTGGAAGGGCTATGGGGACGACGAAAGAACCTGGGAGCCTGAGGCTCATCTCGAAAATTCAAAGGACACTATTTGAGACTTCTATCGTCTTAAACCTTCTGCTCCATGAAAACTCCACATGGCTCGGGAACTATTCAATTCGCTATTTACTCCATATGAAAATATGACGACTGCTAAGTCTATTTGGTCTTGCCTGGAAGTCGAACCCTAGACGGGGGGTAGTGTTACGATCTTATTATTTTCATTCTTTTCCAGTCACGTGACTTCCATCTTATCTTATCTATATCACGTGACCTATGAAATCTTATCTCATGACTATGCCTAGACCTATGACGTCACAACACATGTTTACCTTATGTTACTTCTAGAACATTCCGCTCCACAAGGCTATGTCCTTCTATGCCTCTTTAATCTCCGTCTTACTTCCATTATGCATAGCCTTGTTACTCCACTATGACATCATGCTTACTTATCATCTTTAGGGTAGGTTCCCTCAGTAGTATATATACTGGAATGCAATGTCCAGGGAACTCCAGTTTAGTTCTCTTGGATCTTCTCCTCAAAGATTCCCATTGGGCTAGTAATATTCTCTCAAACTCTCACATCGTTCAAACATCTTTCGCTTTGCGAGTTAGGTGCTCAGCATACATCGTTCCTCATCATTTTTCCTATAGTCTCTGTGTGGTATTCTCAGTCTACGCTTTGCGATAGCCTTTGAGTGCTTCAGTTACAGTCTGTTGCATAATAAACTTCAGTCGTCTGCATTCCCAGAGCATGTGTTTGGTTTGGTTTGTCTGCTTAGTAATATTTTGAAAACCTCTGAAACCTACGTATTA